>AMCV02000012.1:982710-993797 GCA_000350065.2 Colletotrichum orbiculare MAFF 240422
TATAAGTAGTATTTAGTTAAATACTAGTAGCTAACTAATTAAAGTAATTAGTTTACTCTATATAGAACTAATAAGATTAATTATTATATTTATTTTTTAACTATATAATTAGAAAGTTTATATTAGTAAGGAGAGGGGTTTTAATAGTATGAAGTTTATAATAGTTAAAATAGTATAGAATAAAGTTAATATATTTATATTAGGATAAGAGAATCTTTATATTATTATAATAGATCTAAAATCCCAAAAACTAAATAGTAATACTAAGATCCTTAAGAAAGTATATAGATTTAAATATCTTATAATCCTTTTTTATAATATTAAGTATAAGAATAATTATAATATTATTATTTATATATATAAAGGTATAGGTATTACGATTCTTATTAATAAAGAAGTAAATCTCCCCCTTAATAAGTATAAAGCTAATTTTCTTTATTTTAATTATAATAAGTTAGAATTATTAAAAAGGATTCTTATAGAAGTTATATAAAGTTTTATAGAATAACTAAACTCTATTTATATTATTAGAATAATCTAGAAGTTAATAAATATAGATTTAAATACCTCAAGGTATTAAAATAATAAGGATAGTAGTATTAAAATTATATATTTTATATAAGAAATAGGAGAATATAATAATAATAAAAAAGAAGTATATAGTAGTAGTAGATATTATAATAGTATAGACTTCTTAAGATAACTAATTACCCCCCTTATAATTACTATAAATAACCTATTAAACTTTAAATCTCATGATATTATCTAAAATATTAGTCTTAATATTAAAAATCTATATACTTAGAAGGACCTCAGTATTGAAAGGCTTATTAATAATATAAAAAGTCTTCTTAATAACTATCTAGTTAATCTTAATATTATATATAAATTTCTAATAAGAAAACTAAAGAAGATTCTCCTTTACTTCTTTAATAATATAAAAAATAGAATAACTTAGAAGAAGAACTTTTAATAGTACTATAGTAAAAAGAAGAATGATAATGATTAAAATATCTAGATTAATATAGATATTAGTAGTAAAGTAAGCCTTCTTCTTATAATAAAAATAAAGTTTATAAGTTTTATAATAATAGCCTAATAGCTTTATTATAGTAATATAATAAAAATAACTTAAAATAGAAATAGTAATAATATCAGCTAGTTCTATTATTAATAGATTAATATTAAGATCTAAATATTCTATCTCTTACTTCTAAATAATATCTAAAAAATTATTATTTCTTCTATTATTTATAATATTAATAGGTTCTAATTAAGTAGTAGTAATAAGAGGAAATAAGGTTTCTAGTAATAGAGTTATATATTCTATAGTATAAGTATTATTAGTTTAATATACTTCTAAAGTAACTTCCTTCTCTTTTAATAAGAAATTATCTATAGTAATAGTATTTTAATCTAAGATTAAATTAAAATATTAGATTTATAAGTTAGGTTTATTAAATAGAATATTATAATTAATATTACTAAGTTTAATATAGTTGTTAAGAGGATATAAAATAATCTTATTAGGATCCTTATAAAAGTAAAGGTTATAGTAGTAAACAACTTTTTTTATATTAGTAATATAAATATAATGAATATAGTTATATAAAGAATTATAATTAATAAGAAAGCCTTTTATAATATATATTTCTATCTTAATTATATAAGGAAAATACTTATTTCTCTTCTTATAAATATAAGTAATATATCTAAATAAATATATAGATATATTTAATATATAGAAGCTTATAATCCTTAGCTAGATTTAACTCTCTTATTATGATCTTATAAGAGTTAAGTTCCCCTTATTAATTTAAAATAGGAAGTTAAGAATCTAAATAGTAGTATTAAGAGTATAATCTCAGAGTTTTTTAGGTAGATTATTATTAATAAGTATAATATAGGCTATTTTAAAAATAGTCTAACTAGTATATTCAATTGCTTTATTTATTAATAGTATATAAATAGTAGTTAGGTTAAATTAAATACTTATAAAGTAGGAGTTTCTTAGTACTCTCTTTAGTTTTAGAGTATTATTATAGATTTATAACTCTATAGTTAATATAATTATATTAATAAAGGTATTATTAAACTTTTTAATAGTCTTAAGTATAATATTATAATAGTAAGTATTAAGTAAAATAAGTTAGTAGTAATTACTATAGTAATTAAGAAAATAAAAGGTATACTTCTTACTTATTATTAATAATAGTTTAATTTTAATAAGGTTGAAATATATTTCTTTTCTTATTTAAATAAGTAGGAGAAGAATATTGTCATTAATAATCTCTATAGACTTAGTAAAATAATATAGTTTATAATAGAAGAAGTTAATTTCTTTTTTAGTAAACTATATATTTATATAGTAATAAGTTTTGATAATTTGCAATAGATAGGTATAAATAAAATATTAATATATTATTTTAAGTATCAGACGAGCTTTTATCTTAATTCTAATTGAACTAAGAGTAGTATAAGTAGGAATAATAGTACTATTAAATATATAAATAATATAAATATTACTTATTTAGTAGATCTTAATAAAGTCTTAATAAGATTAAGTATTAATAAGGTTTATAGTATATTAATTATATTTAATATAATTTCTTTAAAGTCTTTTCAAATTAAATAAGTTAATAGTACTAAGAAAGTTATATTTAATATTTTTAATAGTTTAGTTAATAGTCTTAAAGAGGTTTATAGGATGTCTTACTTAAAAGAAAATAGTATTTATACCTTCTAGTCTTACTAACTTATTATTAGTAGTAGTAAAGGGTTAGAAGTTATTATAAATATTATATAATATAAAGAGAGTAAGATTATTAAAAACCAAGGTAGAGTAACTTAAGTAAATCATAATATCTAAGCTTATAATAGTTTTATTATTAATTATAATATTTACTACTTTAAGTATTATTAATAGCTTCTAAATAATAAGGCTTCTAATAGTTAAACTACTAATAATACTTATAATACTTCTCATAAATACTAATAAGAATAAGGCTAATACTTTAGTGTAATTTTTAGTATATATATATATTATATAATATATACTGATAGTTAATTATAGAACTTATTATTAATAGGGATAAAATAAGGATAAGTAGCTTAGTATTTTAATATCAAATAGTTTTTCTTATAATAAGAGTACTTATTATCTTTCTTTTTACTTAAAATAGTATTAAATATAATATTTCTAATAATAATTACCTTATAGTATAAAATAAGATCTACTTTTTATTCTTTATCTTAAGTAAAAGTATAGATGGTTTTAAGAATATTAATCTATATAGATTTCTTATTATTATTAGTATAGTATTTATACGTATTAGATAATTTTAATCTAAAATAATTAAGGAGTATTATAATTTAGAAATAATTAGTATTCTAATTATAGAAGTTTATAATATAAATATATAAGTATAAAATATATTTAAACTATTATAACGAATCTTATAATTATAAGTATTATTTTTAGTAAATTTATTAATAAAAGTATTAATAGTAATTTGTTAGGGATGTTTTGGTAACTAAGTGATAGATCTATACGGGGGGGTAAACTTAGGTATAGGGTTATTAATATATTCGAATCTAACTCCTTAAACTGGGATCCCAGCTATTGTGGCCTAAATACCCCTCTTATAGATAACTAAGTAGTAGCCTAGCTAGAGGCTAGTTGGTAGCTAGTTAGGGGCTACTAGCGCGTCCTGATATATTCCCCCCTTTTATAGACTATGTCCTTATGGTCTCGCAGCTTGAAGGAAGCTATTCTTAGATCCTAAATCTCTGGTGGTATATATCCTAGCCTTCCTACTGGCTTTCTAGTACCCCTTATATTTAAACTAGACCCCTAGTACTTTTATTAAACCTCTACTCCTATAGTAGGAAGAGTAGTATTATTTATAGAGTCTCTCGAAGGCTTCTTATATACTACTAGCCTCTTACTACTATTGCTTCTTGTGCGCTACTAGTTTCTTATTACTGAAACTTCTTATTACTATAACCTCTTATTAATATAACTTCTTATATACTACTAGCCTCTTATTAATATGACCTCTCGTATACTACTATTAATACTTCTATTATAATTAAGCTATTGCTTTTCTAGTGATCTCCCTCTTACTTAAAGTTATGCTATAGTTTCTTATTGTTGAAACTTCTTATATGTTGCTATTAATATTTCTACTATAGCTATACTATTTTCCTTCTAGTAATCCCCTTCTTACTTAAAGCTATACTTATAGCCTCTTATTACTATAAGTTTTTATTACTATAGCTTCTTATTGTTATAACTTTTTGTATACTACTACTATTACTTCTTATTATTAAACCTTCTTATTACTAAAACCTCTTATATACTACTACTATTATTATGCTGCTACTATTACTATTCTGACGCTTTTTTAGTGACTTCTTCATAAGGCTTAACGTTAGGCTATATGCTGTTACTACTGCTACTCTAGTGATCTTTATACTAAAAATTATAAAGTCTATAGTTTTTCTATAGATTATCAGTAGTATTAGCTACTATATAGCTATTTTAGCTATTATACTATAGATAGTATAATATTTTATTTATAATAAATAGTTTTATAGCTTCCTAGTAGCTATTATCTCCCCCCCTAGGAAGTTATACTTTTATAGCTTTGAAGTTTTTATAATTTTAAAGCTTTTATAGTTATAAAGCTTATATTCTTAGATCTAGTGCCCTACTATGAGGCTTTAGTTCTATTATGTTTTGAAATTTCTATAGTTTGGGAGATTAAAGAGATTTAAGTTATAATTAGGTTTAGAGTACTAGTTCCTAGCTAACCCCTTAGTTTTTTATACTTTTATAGTAATACTTTTATAGTTTAAATAGAAGGCTCCTTCTATTACTACTAGGGTAAGTAGGGCTTCTTTATACTCTTTAGTATTACTAATTACTAGTGATATTACTAGAGGTACTTTTAGTGCCCCTATAGTAACCCTCCTATTTTTATGACTAATAATGGTTATATGACTTATGCTTTTAAGTATTCTTCTTTATAATAGCTACTTATAATAGTTACTTAAAGTATTTGTTTGAACTTTTGAAATTCTTGAAACTGTCTATTTACTTGGTGTTATACTAGTACCCTTTTAGTATACCTTTCTTATAATAGCTTTAAGGCTATAGCTTTTAGTAGTAGTTTTATCATAATCTCTTCTATCTATATACATACTAGTATTTTTCTAGTAGCTTTAGGGGTAGTTTCTTGTGATAGTTTTAATACTATAATATTAAGGTTTCTATTAGAGTCTTATTACTTACCATACTAATGTTTTACTTATAATGGCCTTATTATAGCCTCTTGTAGCAACTTCAGCTTTATTATATATATTGAAATCTCTATATCTATATATACTAATACCCTTTTTATAGGTTCTTAGTTTCTTAATAGTTTTAATATTGGTAGCTTCTAGTAGTAGTTTCTTTTAGTAGTCTTATTGATACTACGTATATTGAGATTTTTATACTACCGTATTAGTACTAAGGCCCTACTATTATATTTCTCTTATAATAGCTTTATTAATACTATATATATCGAAATCTCTATATTATTATTATTGTAGTACTAATGCCCTCCTATAGGTTTTTAGTCTCTTAATAGTTTTAATATTAGTAGCTTCTTATAGTAGTTTTATTGTTAGTATATAGGTATTATATATATTAAACTCTTACTATCTACTATACTAGTATCTCTCTCGTGATAACCTTATTAATACTATATATATTGAAATTTTATACTACTATATTAGTATTATACTAATGCTTTTTTAGTATACTTCTTTTAAGATAGCTTTACTATAGCTTCTAGTAATAGCTTTATTGATGCTATATATATTGAAATTATTACTTTTGCTGTACTAGTACTACTTTTATAATAACTTTGTTAAGACTATATATACTGAAGTCTAAAACTACTAGCTATTGTGGTACTAGTGCTATACTAGTCCCCTTTTTGTATACTTCTCATATAATAGCTTTAGTATACTAAAGCTTCTATAGTAACCTTAGGGGTAGCTTCTTATAGTAGTTTTATTAATATAGCTAGGTAGGAATATTTATATTAAAATTATTACTTCTACTACCTTAGTGCTTCTTAGGGTTATATTAGTATCCTTATTGCTAATTACTATATTAGTATTATACTGGTACTTTTTAGTATACTTTTTATAATAGTTTTAATACTATAGTTTTTTATAGTAGTTTTGTTGATAGTGTGTGGGTATTGTGTATGTTGAACTTTTGTTATTTGCTGTTTTGTTCTATCTCTTATGATAACCTTATTGATAGTATATATACTAAAATTACTGCTTTTATTGTAATGGTACCTCTTATATAACTTATTAGTTAGAACCCTTAAGGATAAGTAGAGATTTAAATATATTAGGGATAGTTTAGGAATTAAATAATAGATCTATATAGGGGGGTAAATATAAATATAGGGTTATTAATATATTTGAATCTAACTCTTTAAACTAGGATCCTAGCTATTATGGCTTAAATACCCTTCTTATAGATAACTAAGTAGTAGTTTAACTAAGGGCTAGCTGGTGGCTAGCTGGGGGCTACTGGTACGTCCTGATATAATTTTAGAAATCTTAAAGATATATTTTTCTAGTATTCTTATAAGTATATAAAACTTATTATTATCTTATTATTTAGTATTAAATAGTTTGTTAATTAGTATATTATATAATAATATAAAGAGGTTATAAGTAAGATTATTTTTATTCTCTTATAATATATATATATATATATAGGGGTTTTAATGAGTAATTTAAATATATTAATATTTATATACTTCTTAACCTTATTTAATCTAAATATAGTATTAATTAATACTCATTAAGAAGACTAGTTTGATTTACTTTTAAGCTTTAGGATTAATAAAGTAATTATTCTATAATTTAAAGTATTAATTATTATAATAAGTAGGATTATAATATTATATAATATATTAGTAGTTGTATTAAAAGTCTTTGATCTATTTAAAGTTACATACCTCTTGGGAATTCTTGAAAAGAAGCTATACCTAGTAGTTAGCTTTTACCTTATATACCCTATAAATAATACTAAGACTAAGGAACTATTTAAATAGAAGAAACTTTAGATAGTAATAATATAGTTCGTTAATATAATTACTAATAAGTAGAGAAAATATAAGTCTATCTATTATAATTACTTCTTTAAAAGATTATAGTTATATAATATTAATACTAACTAGCTAGTAGTAGCTATTACTAGCTATTAATAGTTACTAGCTATTAATAGCTAATAGTAGGAGCTAATAGCTAGTAGTAGTTACTATATAGTTTTATATAATTAGAAAGTATATAGCTACTAGTTATACTTACTTACTATAGGATTCGAACCTACTATTCTTACTGTAATAATAAGAACCAGCTAGATGTTAAACCACTACGTCAAATAGGTATTATATAATATATAATTAATTTGTTATAAATAATTATTTATAATATAATTAACTTAATATAAAATAAATAGTACTACTATATTAAAAGTTATAAATAATAAAAAAGGGGTAAAATAAGTAAAACTCTTATATTTTAAATAAAAATATAAACTAGGTTTATAACCTATATAACTTCTAGGTAAGAAGTTGAAAACTAAAGTAATAGTAATTCTATTAGTAATGTTTTGAGAAGGAGAGCTTTCTACTACTAAGGCGGGAGGGTAAGCCTCTAGGTTATAATACTTAGGCTAGTATATAATATAGGTATTTGTAGTATGTGATGTATATAGCTATAAGCCTACCTTTTAATATATTAATATTTCTATTACAAATTCAACTTTACTTGTATTAAGATTAAACTTTCTAATATTAATATAAAGGCTTTCTATTATTAATATAAGTTAATTTACAGTTTCTATCTAAATATGGTAAGATTAAGCCTACTTTCATTAGTAAATAAACTTATAATATTGAATATAGCTAATATTTAATAATGCTTATCTAGAAATCAATTTTTCTAGTATAACTAAATACAATTCAAAATTTTTATAATTATACTATTATACTATTTGAAGATATCTAATCGATACTTGATCTCTAAAACTATTTACTAGGTATAGCATATTATAGGATAGTAATACGATTCTTCTCCGAATATATAGAATCTATCTACCAATATTTGTATTCATAATATTATTTAGATTTATAAGGAAATACTGATATTTCTATTCATAGAAATTATAGTTGAAAGTTATTATATTTATCTTATACTTCTCTTTTTATAAATAACTATATAGATTTCCAGGGGATTTCGAATTTATCGTGGAAGGTGTAGAAGAATAATAAGTTATAAAATACGTAACTTTTATAAATATTCTATTTTATTTTATTTTTATAAAATTCCAAAGGGTTCTTAATGCTAT
The DNA here is from genome assembly GCA_000350065.2 of Colletotrichum orbiculare MAFF 240422. Classification (NCBI taxonomy): domain Eukaryota; kingdom Fungi; phylum Ascomycota; class Sordariomycetes; order Glomerellales; family Glomerellaceae; genus Colletotrichum; species Colletotrichum orbiculare. The sequence goes on from AMCV02000012.1 coordinate 991,139, forward strand.
AATTTTAATAATTACTTTTAGCTATATATATTAAACCTTAATCTAAATAGAACTTTCCATAATAATTACTATGAGGTCTTTTACTACTATATAGTTAAATATTATAATGAGGAGTAAGACTGTCTATAATGATAAGTAATTATATTACTTCTTTCACTAGTTATAAGCTAGTATTGGTATAAATACTATTATTATTCAAAATATATAGTTAAATCTATATATAAAGTAAAAGTCTTAGATACTATTTAAAGAATAGAGTAAAACTAACTAAATAATATTTGAAATAATTTGATGACTAATATTATAATAATATATCAATAGTAGGATATTATCTACTTATCACTTGAATTCTAAAGTTATGAGATTCATATAGTAGCTCATAGGATAATCAGAAAACTATCTCTGAATATATATAGACTACTTATTAATGATAGCTTTCAAAACATGTTCATCAAAGTCTAGTCTCATAAGCTAATAATTCTAACTAAAGTGATTATAATGTAATATTATTATACTTATAATATAGTCTTTTAACTATAAGTAGCTATATATATTTTCAAGGGGTTCTAGCTTTATTATATATATATAAATATAAAAAAGAATAAAGTATAAAATCCCTAGCTATCAAAAACACTTTATTCTATTCTCTATTAGCAAATTTTAAGTTTTGTTTAATTCTTTATTCTTAATAGCAGCTTTTAGCTATATATATTAAGTCTTAGTCTTAAGAAGACTTTCTTTGATTATTACTTTACAGTCTTCTACTACTACAGAATTAAATATTAAAGCTAGAAGTATAATGATTCATAAGAATAACTAAAATTATTACTATTTAAACTGATTATAAGCTAGTATTAATATAAATACTAACATAGTATTTTACGTATTCAGTCTCTTCCCGCCTAGTAAGTAGCTCTATATAATACTCAGTAAAAGATTTCTATAATAAGAAGAAACCTACTTATATACTATAATATATATATATATATAGGTAGATGTAATTAAAAAGACCTAGTAGTATAACTACTAATTTAACCATAACCTTAATCTAGATATTAATATAAACTTTATGATAATCTATATAGTAACAGTTTCAAAGTATTAAACTTACTATAGCAATACTTATAATGTTTACTTATACTAGCTAGAAATTCTACTACTAGCATATCTTAATAATATTAAGTATACATATAAAAGAAAGCAACAGACTACTACAAACTAGCTAACTGTCTTTTGATACTTTCAAGTTAATAGCTATATTTCTAATAACAATAACAATAATAATAATAATAATAATAATAATAATAATAATAATAATAATAATAATAATAATAATAATAATAATAATAATAATAATTGGAAGAACTATCTACTTTCACTGTTATTTAACCTCTATAATCTTGATATAAATATCAATCTTATAATTATTGTTAATAATTACAAGAAGTACAACTATTAGTATAAAAGTCTATAAGCCTAAAGAGGCTAGCTTTATATAAAATTAACTTTATTACTCTTCGCAATCTCTTTAAAATAATTACAGTTATGTTTTAAGCTTTATATACTATTGGGAAAAGGATTATTATTAGAATTAAGAAAATGAAATTAGACTAATTAAGAAGAGTTTGATACCTAAAAGTAGGAAATTCAAATTTAACTATAAATATTTTAAATATATCTTAGAGGTAGCTTATTAAGTATTACTGTATTCTAAGCAAGTATATATATTGAAGTCTATTTACTATAGAAGTCATCATCAGCTAATAGTGGGAAAGGCTACTAAAGATAGTATTACTATAATAATCTAAGATTAAATATACTATAAACAAAAGATCTGAAATAACTGTAACTATACGTATTAATATAAGATGGGTTTGAATATAAGTACTAGCTAGAAGCTAAATAATCTCTATTTAAAGCGACAGGTTAATATAAATACTATTATTAAGTAAAATTTATAAATCAAATTATATATAAAGTAAAGAGTTAAGATATTATTCAAAATATAGAATACAATCAACTAAGTATTTTCCTTCTTTATATTATTGTAATATAGGGATATAGCTTATACTTATAGCCTATATAGGAAGCTAAGATAACTAGGATCAATTTATATATTATATAATATAATAGCTTAAAGCTACTATAAGATAAAAGCCTTCTTATAACTACTATTACTTAGTCTATTAAGTTGAAATCTTATAACTTATAGCAATTTACGTTTTACTATTATTATACCTTTCCTTACTAAGCTTCTAATTATAAGTTTTTATAATTCTTTAACTTCTACTTCTTAAAAAAGATAAGGCTTAGATTTTAGTAATTACTTTAGTATAACAAATAGCTGATAAATACTTAGTATCTAAATATATAATATCTAAATATACTACATCTATAGTAGTTTTTATAGCTATACCTTCTGAAATTACTAGTGAATATATAGTAGTTTTCTTACTATCTGAACCTTAGGTAGTTATTAGGAAGTTAAGTAATATAATTGTCAGGTTAAATATAGCATTAAAGTGGCTGAAGCCATAGTAATAAGTGGCTAAATAGTCGACCCACTTATTTAGGCTAATAAGAATAGAGGGATTATTATAGAGATTTATCTCTATAATATATATATATATATATATATATATATATATATATATATATA
>AMCV02000012.1:993841-1008179 GCA_000350065.2 Colletotrichum orbiculare MAFF 240422
TTATTTATATAATTAATTAATTATAATATTTACTAATTATAAACTAATATTAGTTAGTAGTATTTTACTACTATTAGTATTATTTATTACTATTTCACTACGGATTATTGAGTAGTAATTTAAAGAGATAAAATTATAAGACTTCTGAAGGAAACCTCTAGAAGTCTATATAGTAAAAATAGGCAACTTGAAGTTATGATAATTATATATTACTCTAAGATACTCATATAATCTTATCAGGCTGGGTTCGTACTAAGTAATAGGATCTCTCAATAGGTATATACTATACTATATGACTATTTGAACTTAGCTTTCCCCTTACTTAACTATAGCTCCACACTCATATTGAAGCCTCATGTTACTAGAATATCTATTGTTCTAGTGGCTGAGGCTAGTATCTAGGGGCTTTAGTAGCCCCCTAGTACTCCCCTTCTCTATAGTAGTCTGATAAATCTCTAGAAACCTATATAAGAAAAATAAGAAAGGAAAGTAAACTTATAACAACTTAATAATTTAATATTATTTATATCTAGTATATAATAAGTCAGTAATTAAAGTTTCTACTAACTTATTAAGGTAAGCATATAATAATAAATATAGTAAGATTAATATAAATAAGAGAAAAGGATATATAGTATATTACTATTCCTTATTACTTTTTCTTAATACTTTATATATATTTAGTAGATAGAGAGATAATAAGAAAATAACTTAATAATTATAATATTATAATAAACCTTCTGTTAATAATTATAACCTAAAGACTGAAGACTATCTAATTCTTAGAGTTTAAACTATTATATTTAAATCAGTTTAGAATATGATATTAATAAAGAGAAGAAATTTTAAGAATAAAGCCTTATTTTATTTAATGAGGAGATCTCAGGAAGTAATAAAGAGAAACTAGTAGTATAAAATAATAATATATATTTTGATAATACTTCCCCTCTAAATAATATATGTTTATAAGAAATATCTTATAAGGATATCTAGAAAACTAGTATATTTATAATATTATAACAAATAATATTAAAGTTAAGAATATTATGAAATTATTATCTATTACTCCTATCCCTAAGTATTTCCTAAACATTTATTTATATATTAATAGTATAGAGATTTGATTAATAATACTTATTGATAATATAAGAAGTATAAGATAGATATCTAAATATATAGCTATTTAGTTAAGTATAGATATTATATATTTTTTAAATTATTTAAAAAAGTAGATATTTCAATAATTAATAGTAAGACTTAAAATATAAAAAAGAAAAATAACTATAAGAAATAATATAAACAAAAAGTGATATATACTGACTAGATAAGGTACATATTATTTCTTATCTAATAAATATAATAATACTTATTTTTAAATCTACTTTCTATGAGATATTAAGAAGAGGTATTACTCTATATATTAGTAGATATATAAAATAATAACTTATAATACTTATTTTCTGTCCCTTATTATCTCTATCTACTATGAATAATATATTTATATAATAATAATAAATAGCTATAATTGAATAGATTAGATTGAGAATAATACTAATCTTTATATTATTCCTAATTTTAGCTAACTATACTACCATATATATATTATTAAATGTAACTTGTTTACTTTAAGGAATCTTTAAGAATTCTAAATAGAAGATATATATAAGACTTTATTAGAAGGAGACTTCTATTTAATAATTATGATTTATCTACTAAATATATCTATTTCGAAAGTTATAACTTTTAGAGATATACTTATAATTAAAATATAATAATATTATATTAACTATAAATATTCTCCTAAACTATTATTTTAGATAATATTTTCCTCTCTAGACTTTCTTAATAGTTCTAGAGAAATATAGAGTAATTAAAATATAATAACTTATATTAATAAGTATAAGGAAATATTCTAGTAAGTTAGAATAAGAATACCTATTAGTATATATTATAAAGTTATATCTAAATAGCAGGGAGAAAAAAGTATACTTTTAATAGAAATATAAATATTAATAATATATATATTCATTACTATATATAAATATCAAAAAAATAAAATTTATATTTTAAAGATTTATAAAATACTTCTTAAAAAACCTTTTGAAACTAAGAAGAAGTATATTTTAATATAATAAAGAGAGGAGTATTATTATTACTTAAATATTACCTTATTGATAGGAAGATATATTTTTCTATAAGCAAGGAGATTATAAAAGAAAGATTAATAGAAATATTTAATAAAGATATATTAGTTTAATAAATAGAAGAAACTATCAAAATTAATTAGAAAGACTATTACTACTCAAAATATGAGATTGAGAAAAATCTAAAATATATTAAATAATTCTTAACAAACAGAAGGTTTCTTTCTATTAAGAAATAATAACCTTATATACTAGAAAGCTTAAAAGTAGAAATAACTCTAGTCTAAATTATATTATTAATATTAACTACTAGGAATGTATTATTACTAAGTCTATAACTAGCAAAATTAAATACCTAGATAATCATATTTATATAAAGTCCTATTATAAAAAATAGTTCTAATTAGAAGGAGTAACAATTAGGATTACAGAGACCCCTAAGGCTTTATATATATCTTAGAGGAAACTACTAGAAATCCCTAAAGTAATATGTTATCTTTAGTAAATTTTATAAGAAAGTTAAGATATTGTTTAGTAAGGTATATTAATTAAGTAATAAATATATACATAAAAGCTATAATACTTTTAAGGATAACATATAGATATTTATTACTAAATATATTAATTATGATATTAAAACGCACTCTATAGGAGGAATATTGTATAACATATTAACTAAATAAGTATATATATTATAGAATATTAGTTATACTAATTTAAAATAACTTCTTAATTACCTAAATAGCTATTATAATTAGAAATAGATTTTAGGCTCCTATAGCTTGATATAGCTACTATAAGAAATAGAAGAATATAAACCTTAAGATATTTACTAAAAATTATAATTATATTAATATATTAAAATATTTAAGATAATAGTTACTAAGATTAATTTATTTAGATATATCCATTTGAATTCTTAAGACTTATAAGAAAAGTTAAGAAAGACATATATATAACTATATGCTAAATATATAATATAATTAATATATTCTATAATATTATTCATAAGATAAAACTAACTATTAACGAACTATATAAATAGATTATAGAAATCCTTAGAAGCTAATAATAATAATTAAAATAAAAGAGTAATTATATTATAGATTATAATTAATTTCTAGCTAATGATATATATAATAGCTAAAGGTATAGCTAATATTTTAGCTATTAATAACTATATTAATTTCTATATTAATTAAATAATAGTAATATTTTAAAGCTATTTTATAAGAGATTTTGAAGTAGATATATATATAGTAAATACTAAATATATTTGAAACTAATAATAGAGTACTAATTAATAAAATATACTACTAAAAATATAGAATAGTATTAAGGGGGTAAGTTATATAACCATAGGCCTTCTAGGCTCTCCTCTTATCTCTAGCCTCATGCTAGCAACTTCCTTAATAGATATTACTACTATAGACACTATAAATACTACGTATTATCACCTATATAAATTATAAGCCTAGGGGCCCCCCAAGGGGCCTTTTTTACCCCATAATACTATTCGCAACCCTTCTTTTACCTAATTTTCATTATTGATAGTATTTTCGATATGTTACGAATTTTTACTAGTTTTCTCATACCTTCCTTCTGAAGTATAAGAAAAATAATATTTCAACCTTACTACTTATACCTTCTGTATTATATATATTCTTTTACTAAAAATAACCCTTTTTACACCTTTTATACCTCACGCCTTCTATATTTATTAATTACTATTTATACTCTCTATATTATTTAATTATTTTAATACTTTTTATACTTTATACCCTCTATATTATTCTTCTTTTTTATACCCTTTATGCCTCACACTTTTTATATCTTTTTATCTACTTTTTTAATACTCTCCACACTTCTTTTAACTATACTTTCTATATAATATTACTTTCTTTCCCTTAGTTACCTTCTTTCTTTTAATTACTATAACTACTAACTATTATCAACTTCTTATCTTCTAGGGTAAAACTAACTATTACTACTAAGAGTTTATAATTAAAACCTTTCTTAATAAATATAATATCTTTAAATATATTCAATCTAATATCCCTACCCCTATTATTCCTACTACTTATAGTAATAATAATATTTATAAATAATAGTATAAAAACTATACTACTACTTATAGTTTCCTTATTAATAGTATTAGCTTTATATTATCTTATTTTAAAAAGGCAGGCTAAAAACCTTCTAATTATTATTTCTTTAATTTTATAAATAAAATTAAATCTCTTATTCTTAAGGTTTCTAGTAATACTATTATTAAACCTACTTATAATCTCTATATTTTTAATATTAGTAATTATAAAAGTAATTTTTTAAAATATTTTAAAAATTTCTATATCTTATACTACTATATTAATATCCTTATTACTAATTATAATACTTTCTATTTCTATATCTTACTAAATTCCTTCTAAAAAATTAATAGCTTTAAAGTTCTTTATAATAAATATTTTACTATTAATTCTAAAGAAGCTAAATTTTAAAACTTTATTAATAACTTCTACTATAAGGCTAATACTTATAATTCTAGTATTATTAATTATAATTTCTTAAGTTTTAAGAGATTCTATTATAATTACTATAGAAGTAATATTTATTTTAATATTAAATATTATATAGTTTATCCTAATTTTGTTTCTTATAATTATTATAATTATTAGTACTATTTTAATATAACTACTAAATATATCTATATTAATATTTATTATAAAGATAATTAAAATATCTTTATTAAAAATACTTCTAATATTATGAATAATTTAGCTATTAGTAAGTAAAAAAGTATATTATAATAGAGAAAGATTAAAAAGAAAGTATAGATTTTATTTTTTAAATAGAGACTTTTGCTTTTTAGCTGATTTTATATAATATCTAGTTATTTAGCTTATAAAGCCTAAGGAAGTATATTAAAAAGGTAAGTTATATAACTTTAGACTTTCTAGGTTCTCCTCTTATCTCTAGCCTTATACTAGCAACTTCCTCAATAGATATTACTACTATAGATACTATAAATACTACGTATCGTCGCCTATACAAATAGTAATATTATACTTTAAGAAGGTATTTATCTTTAATATAAAACTAGTACTAGAAATTATTATATATCTTAATAATACTATACTAATAGAGGTAATTATAGAAATATTATATAATATTATAAGTAAGATATTAGAAGAAGACTTTATAATAATTTATTTTATAATAATAAATAGTAGAATTAGAATAATTAATCTTAAGAAGCTTATAGAGATTTTTTAAAACTATACTTATTATTACTTTATAATACCAATTAAATTAGAGACCTTTTTAATCTTAAAGTTTTCAAAAATCATATTTAAAGAAATCTTCTTAAATATAGAAATAAAAGACTATTTATAGGAGATATATAATACTTAAAAGCTTTCTAGAAGATTATACCTAATATTTAATTTAATAAGACTTTTTTTAAAATAAATATAAGACATAGAAATAGATAAAACTTTAGAAGTCTTAATATAATTAAAATATTTCTATCTTTTAGAAATATTAATATAATATTATATCAATAATTATTCTATTTCTTCTTAAGAAGGGCCGATAGCTCGCTCTCTACTATAACTATTAGTAGACTTATTACCCCCTAAAGTATAACTTCAGCCCTCCTACCCCCCTACTAATTATTATAACTAGCCCCTAGTTAATCTAAAGCTAAACCCCTTATAGCTATAGCTAATATACCTGCTCTATATTAACCTTTTTATAGATAATAAATAACTAATAACTCTTTTTATAATAACCTTACACCCTTATACTCTCATACTTTTATAACTATTAATATATAATTCAAATATCTCAAGATATTTAATTACTACTAATTATAAATACTGTATTTAAATATTTATTATGACTTTAATATCTATAACTTTAATATCCTCTAGATTAAACCCTACCTACCCTTAAGATAAAACTTTATATTACTAATATAAAAATTCTCTACTATTAATATAAACTAACTTATAGTCTCTATATAAATATAATAAGATATAGCTTGTTCTTATTAGTAAATAATCTTGATATATTAAGTATAACTAATATATAAATAATATTTATATTAATATTAATACTTCTAGTATAATTAGATAGCTTTTCAAACTTCTATAATTATATTATTATAATATTCTAAAATATTTACTAATTAGTATTATAATAATATATTAATATTAAAATGTTATCTAATTAATACCTAATCCCTAATATTATTAGCTCGATATAGTAGATTATAGGTTAGCTAGATAATATTCTTTTACATATCTATAAGCTACTTATTAATTATAGTATTTAAAATAATTTTATTAAAACCTATTTTAATAAAACAATAGTTTTAATTATAATAGTTATAGCTAGATATTTCTATACTTATTATATAGTATTGTTTTTATAAATAGCTATATAGATTTTGAAGAGATTTTAATTATATTATAAAGGATATAGAAAAGTAATAAATTATAAAATACCTAGTTCTTATACATATTCTATTTTATTCTACTTTTAAGAAATTCATAAAAGGTTTTAACTCTATAATTTTAATAGTTACTTTTAGTTATATATATTAAGCTCTAGCTTTAATAAAGCTCTCTCTAATTATTACTATGAGGTCTTCTACTACTATAAAGTTAAATATTAAAACTAGGAGTATAATTATCTATAATAATAAGTAATTTCATTACTATTTTAACTATTTATAAGCTAGTATTAATATAAATACTATTATTAAGTAAAGATTATAGTTAAATCTATATATAAAGTGTAGAGCTTAGATATTATTCCAAGTATAGAGCAAAAGTAACCAAATTCTATTTCTTCTTAGTCTTCTTAATATAAATTAACTTTAAATCTACTTCAATAACTTTAATAATAAAATTAAATAAGAATCAATATCTTTACTTATAGAGAGATATAACAAATATTTATAATTCTCAATCTAAAAAGATTTTTATATTAAGACTATTAATTTTCTTAGAAAAATAGAAATATAGCGACTTTATAAGAAATTTAGATACTTTAATATCTAAAAGCTAAATGATATTTTTAATTAAATAGGCTAGATAATAACTACTAGTAAGATGAAAATAATTATAAAACATTACTATTAATACTAAATAAAAATAAGATATTATATTAATTTAAATTTAGCCTTAAAGTAACTATAAGTTTAATACAAAAACTATACATAATATTATATACTTTAATAGTAATAAGCCTATATTATATGTAGTTTCTATATTAATAATATTTATAACTATAAGGTTTATAAGAAGTATTTCTATGGAAAATATATAATATATATTAAAAGTATATTAGATTGATATATATTAGAGTCTCTTAGATAAAATTATTACTAATATAAGATATAACTTTACTATTAAAAACTTTCAAAAAGAAGCTAATAATATAAGTAGTAAAGTGAAGTTTATAATAATATTAGTAAGGTTAAATAGTATTTATAAGGCTATATATCTTATAGCTTATATAGAGAGCTGGGATAGCTAGGATTAGATTATATATTATATATTATAATAGCCTGGGGCTATTATAAGATAAAAGTTTTCTTATAATTATTACTAGTTAGCTTATTAAGTTGAAGTCTTATAACTTATAGAGACTTACTTTTTATTATTATACTTTCTCTTACTAGGCTTTTAGCTATTTCTTGAGAATTCTTTAACTTTTATTTCTTAGAGAGGAAAGGTTGGGATTTTAATAATAGCCTTATTATAACGAATAGTCGCCGAATAGTCGGCATCTATATTAAAAATCACTACTTCTGAATATACGGCATCTATAGTAGTATCTATAGCTATATTAGAAATAATTATGTTCAAAGCTATAGTATCTATAGCGGCAGTAACTACTGGTAAATATATACCGATACTTTTACTATCTAAATTTCAAGTGGCTATTAGTAAGTCAAGCAATATAGTAGCTTATATTATAATATTAATGGCAATACTTATATTATTAGGATTAACTCCTTTAGCTGCCAATAAGTCAAGTAATACAATAGCTACTAAATAAAGTAATACTATTATAATAGTATTTATATGCCTTCTTAAGTAATAGTCTTCCTTTATAGAGATAATATTAGTATAACTATTTGGCGGCAAACCTATAGCAATAATGCTATCAATTCTAGAGATTTTAATACTTACTTCTAACTATAGGGATTATTTAACCTCTTAATTATTCCTATAGTTTCTTTTATAAAAGTGCTACTCTATATGAAATTGAGTATTGGCTGATAGCTATTTTAGATAGCTATATATTATAACTATAGGCTTTTAATATATATAAGATTTAATAAGTTATAATAAAGTTGTTATATAGCCTTTGGACTTAGTAATATAATTATAACTATATATTATTATTAGACTCTATATAGGCTAACCTTATAGGATTTATTTACTGCTTATATTTCTATAATATATTCTATATTTTTTAATATAGAGGCTAGTTCTTATTAAAGATTTATGCTAAATAGTTAGCTACTTATAAAGCTTTAAGTACTTCTAATTTAGAGGCTTTAAAGTCTTATACTTTTACTTTCTCTTATTATCTAGAAGTTAGATTATAAGAATAATTATAATATTAGAAGTTTAGTAATTAGATACCTAGAGTTATAATCCTAGTAATTAAATACTTATAGGAGATATTCTAACTTTAGATAGAGGCTTTTAGTAATATTAAAGAAAGGGCAATTAATATTAAAAAGGCTATTAGTCTTAATACTACTAAAAGCTTAGCGCCTAGTTACTATAGGGATATTCTAGAGAGAATTTTAAAGTGGCTAAAACTTGAGATATTATATAAAATACAAAGCAAGTTAGGTCATATTATAACTACTTATTACTATAATAAGTATTATATAAAATATAGTCAAAAAAGCTACCCTATAAGATTTTACTACTTTGAAAATATTACTACTAATAAGACATTAGGAGGCAACTTATAAAAGGCTTTAGGAGAAAGAAAGTTATACTATTTTAAAAATATCGCTAAAGATATATTAGAAATATATTAGGGTGATAATTTAGCCAAAAGGTTACTACTATAGCTAATTTAGAAAGATTGGTATATATATTATATATAGGGTATTACTAAAAGTATACTAAGGATACCCCAAAGAAGTCTTTACTAGAAGTTAATACTATAGCACGCTATACGGGTTAATACTATATATAACTAATATTATTAGCATATATACTAGTACTTTACTATTAGAAGAAGCTTTTAAGAATTTCTAGCATAATAGGATGAAATTAAACGTCTTAGTTTTTATTTAAAGAATTAATTTATTCTAATTAGCCTAATTTGCTATTAGGTATCTTACTATCTAATTAACTATAGGATAAGGTTAGATGCCTTGGTTTTTATCTAAAGAGTTTTTATTATATATTGACTATTATTTTATTATTTTAATTACTTCCCGCTTGACGTAGTAGTTTAATATCTAGCTAGCTCTTACTATTATAGTAAGAGTAGTAAGTTCAAATCCTATAGTAAGCAAGTGTGACTAATAGCTATATGCCTTCTAATTATATAAACTATATAGTAACTACTACTAGCTATTAGCTCCTACTATTAACTATTAATAACTAGTAACTATTGACGACTAGTAATAGCTACTACTAGCTAGCTAGTATTAGTATTATATAACTACGATCCTTTAAAAAAGTAACTATAATAAATATAAGCCTATACTTTCTCTTTATAATATACCTCCTATATTTATTAGTAATTATATTAACTAACTATATTTACTACCTAAGGTTTCCTCTATTTAAATAGTTCCTCAATACTAGTAGTATCTATAGGGTAAATAAGGCAAGAGCTAATAACTAGGTATAACTACTTTTAAAGGGTCCTGGAGAGGTATATGACTTTAAATAGATTAGAGACCTTCAATACAACCATAATTATTTTAATTATTATTTATTTAATCCAACTGCTAAACAATTAGCAACTAGCTGGTAAAGCTATTTTTCAAAAAAGTAACTATATAGTATTTATAAGCCTTAGGGCTTAAGGCTTCTAAAGGGGCAGATAGTTATAAAGATATAAATCTTATAGTTTATATAGAAAGCTAGAATAGCTAGGATTAGAATATATATTATATAATATAGTAGCTTAAAGCTACTATAAGATAAAAGTCCCCTTATAATTATTACTAATTAGCTTATTAAGTTGAAAATAGAGACCTACTTTTTACTATTATACTTTCTCTTGCTAGGCCTTTAGCTATTCTCTTATATATTATACTTTCTTATAGAAAGCTAATAAAATTATATATTATAAAGTATTAGAAATATTAAGAGATGAAGTATTCTAAAGTATAATTAAGGTAGTTAATAATACTAGTAATCTTAATAGCTTTATACTAATCCTACTTATCTTTAAAGTATTTAGTTGCTTTTATTCTATACTTAGAATAATATCTAAGCTCTTCATCTGATATATAGATTTAACTATACATTTTACTTAATAATAGTATTTATATTAATACTAGCTTATAACTAGTTATAATTATAATAAAATTACTTATTATTATAGATAATTCTACCTCTAGTTCTAATATTTAACCCTATAGTAATAGAAGACTTTATAATAATAATCTATATAAAGAGAATCTTATTATGACTCAGGCTTAGTATATATAGCTCAAAGTAACTACTAAGGTTATAAGATTAAGAATCTTTCTAGACTTCTTAAAAATAAGATAAAATAGAATACTTATAAGAATAAGGTATTATATAGTTTATTATTTTTCTATATCTTTTATAATAGAATTAAAATCTCCTCAAAATCTATATAACTAGTTATAAAAAAGTCCCATTAAATAAATATAGAGATATCTAGTTATAACTATCATAATTAAAGTTATTACTTTATTACAATAAACTTTATTAGAATTACTTTAAATATTATAATTAAAAGGTAGTCTATAGATATTGAAAAAATATTATCTATTTAATTTACAATTTATTATATAGGAGGGGCCGATAGCTTGCTTTCTACTACAACTATGAGTAGATATATTACTTCCTAAAATATAACTTCAGCCCTCTTACCCCCTACTAACTATTATAACTAGCCCTAGTTAATCTAAAGCTAAACTCCTTATAGTTATAGCTAGTATACCTACCCTATATCCACTTTTTTATAGATTCTAAATAACTAATAATTCTTTTTATAATGACCTTATGCCTTTACGCCTTTATAACTATTAATATATAGTTTAAATATCTTAAGATATTTAATTACTACTAATTATAAGTATTCTATCCAAATATTCATTATAGTTTTAATATTGATAACCTTAATATCCTTATTATAAACTTAGCCCTACTTCCTTTTGAAATAAGACTCTATACTACTAATATAAAAGTTCTCTATTATTGATATAAATTAACTTATAATTTCTATATAAGTATAATAAGACTTAGCCTATTCTTATTAGTAAATAATCTTAATATATTAATTGAATATAATTAATATATAAATAATACTTATATAAATATAGATACTTTTAGTATAATTAGATAGTTTCTAAAATTCTTATAATTATATTATTATAATATTCTAAAGAAGGGGCTGATGGCTTGCTTTCTAATACGACTATTGGTAAATATATTACTTCCTAAAGTATAACTTCAACCCTCTTACCCCCCTACGAACTAGTATAACTAGCCCTAGTTAATCTAAAGCTAAACCCCTTACAGCTATAGCTAGCATATCCACCCTATATTAACTTTTTAATAATAAATAACTAATAATTCTTTTTATAATAACTTTACACCCTTACGCCTTTATAGCTATTAATATATAATTTTAATATCTCAAGACATTTAATTACTACTAACTATAGGCATTCTATTTAAATATTTATTATAATTTTAATATCTATAATTTTAATATCCCTATTAAGCTTTACCTACCCTCAAGACAAGACTTTATACTATTAATATAAAAAGTCTCCATTATTAATATAAACTAATTCATAATCTCTATATAAATATAGTAAGACTCAGTTTATTCTTATTAGTAAATAACATCAATATATTAAGTATAGTTAATATATAAATAATACTTATATAAATATAAATACTTCTAGTATAATTAGATAACTTTCAAATTTTTTATAGTTATATTATTATGATAATCTAAGGTATTTAATAACTAGTATTATAATAAAGTATTAATACTAGAATATTATCTAATTAATACTTAGTTTCTAATATTACTAGTTTAATATAATAACTTATAGAATAACTAGATAATTTTCTTTTAAATATCTATAGGCTACTTATTAATTATAATATTTAGAATAATCTTATTAAAGCTTCGTCTAATATACTAATAGTTTTAATTATAATAATTATAGTTAGATATCTCTATATTTAATCTACAGTATTCTTTTTATAAGTAGCTATATAGATTTCGAGGAAATTTTAGTTCCATTATAAAGATATAGTATACTACTATTCTAACTACTAAACTATATTGAAGATACGATATAGGAAAATAATATATTATAGAATACCTAGCTTTTAACATTTTCTTAATTCTATCTTTAAGAGGTTTATGAAGGTTTTTAACTTTATAACTTTAGTAGTTACTTTTAGCTATATATATTAAATTTAATTGTAATAAGACTTTCTCTATATAAATTGTTATTATAAGGTTTTTTATTACTATAGGGTTAAATATTAGAATTAGAAGTATAATTATCTATAATAATAAGTAATTTCATATAAGAATATATCAATAGGGCTATATAGTATATCTAGCAACTAGCTAACTACAACTACTAAAGTACTAGAAAGAGTTCTTAGCTAAAAGATTACAATTTGGATCTTTTAAGTAATAATTTATATAGTAATATAAACCTTATTTATATATTTAAATCTTTTCTAATTAAAACCTTTAGTTATACTTTTATAATCCTATTACTTCTACTTCAAATTTTAAATAATTAATATAAGTAAAGATGTTAAATAGTAATTATTTTTATAGAAAATAGCTATCCTATAAATATAGACTTAATATAAACCTTAATAAACTTCAACAATTAATATTTAACTTCATAGAAGTATATAATAAGACTACTAGTACTATACTATATTATTACTAGGAATTAGATAAATAAAATAATAATAATAAGGGGATAGTAATTCTAAGAAAATATACTTTTAAAGAAAAATACTTCTTATATACTATTTAAAACAAATTAGAATTTAATATTAATATAAGTTTTTACTAATAGTATATTAAAAACGTTAAAAGAAGATACTTATTAGATAACTTTATATAAGATATATTTTAAAGAAGGAAATACTTCTTTTTTAATATAAAAAGAAGAAGTAGAATAACTTTTATTATACTTCTTAAGTTTAAATAGTTATTAGATTTTTAATAACTAATATCTAGATTTAATAAGTAATTTTAAGTATTATTATAGCTATTATTCTTATTTAAATTAAATCTAGTAAATATTATAAGTAACATATTTAAAACTATATAGTTCTAAATAATAATATATTAAGAATGGATATAGAAGTAGCAAGCTTATGAGGAGTAAATTATAACCTTTATCTAATAGCTAACTAAATAATTAGTAGTATTTAAACTATTTAAAAACTAAGAAAAACTATTTTTATATAACTATAGAATAATAAGAAAAGAGTTTATAGTTAAATAAGTTAATAATTAGATTATAGCTATTAAGATTAGTTATTAAATCTAGTTATATAGTATAATTAATTAGTAGATCTAATAAGTATTTATAAAACTAGTATTTTAATTTTGAATAGAATAGAAAAAACTATAGGATTAATTTAGAAGATAATTCTATCTAAGCTAACTTTATTATATTTCTTTATTAATAGTATATTAATTTAAAGATATAAGAAAAGTTGTATAAATAGAAGCTTAAAGAAGTATAATAGAAAGAATACTAATTATTTATATAGTATTATACTAAGTAGTTAGTATTATATTAGAATCTGAATATATTTAGATTTAAATAGAATAAAAGAAAAGCTTTTATCTACTTCTATTAACTATATCTAAACTTAAAAAGAAAAATAGAAAGATTTAATATTCTAATCATAAACGTTAGAAATATTATAATAGAAATTAAAACA
>AMCV02000012.1:1037132-1052285 GCA_000350065.2 Colletotrichum orbiculare MAFF 240422
GATCTATTTATAAATATAAGTCTATATTTATTACTACTTCTTTCTCTTTAATATTTTAGAGAATAATTACTAAGTTTTTAAATATCTTCCTTATAAAGACTAACCTTTTAATTAATATAAAGATTATTAGTTCTATTTCTATATTTATCTATTTCTCTAGATCTCTTTAATATAAAAACTAGTATTAACTATTCATATTGAAATATAAAACCCTATAGTATTCTATTTTTAAATAGTTATTAATATCCTATTTATACTTATCTTATTCTTATAATTTATAGTTTTATATTTAGTCTTATTATATAAAACGTAAGTTCCTATAATCTATAATATAATTAATATATATATAGTTTTCTAATTTAAAATAGATATAATATTATTTAACCTATTAATATCTTATTACTAACTATTTAGTATTAATTGAAATAATAACCTTATTTATCCTATTATTTATAAGAATAAGAGTAATTAGAAAAACTATAGGCTTATATATAAATATTTATATTTTCTATCTTATATTAATTTACTAATATAATACTAATAGAATCCCTATAGTTTTTTAGTTTTTATTATAATATCTCTAGTTTTTAAGATTAGGATTTTAAATCTTTCTATTTCTTTTTTTAAACCTAGGTATAAGTAGTAGAAATAGATAAAAGCTTCTTTCTTATTCTATTTAAATCTGAATATATTTAAATTCTAATATAATATTAATTACTTAGTATAATATTATATAAATGATTGGTATTCTTCTTATTATATTTTTTAACCTTCTATTTATATAACTTCTCTTATATCTTTAGGTTGATATATTATTAATAAATAAATATGATAAAATTAGTTTAAATAGAGTTATCCTCTAAGTTAGTTTTATAGTTTTTCTATTCTTTTTAAAACTAGAATACTAGTTTTATAAGTACTTATTAGATCTACTAATTAATTATACTATTTAATTAGATTTAATAGCTATTTTAATAGTTATAATCTAATTATTAACTTGTTTAATTATAAATTCTTCTCTTATTATTCTATAGTTATATAAGAATAGTTTTTCTTGATTTTTAAATATTCTAAATACTACTAATTATTTAACTAGTTATTAGATAAAAGTTATAATCTACTCCTTATAAGCTTTTTAGTACTTTTATATTTACTCTTAATATATTACTATTTAGAACTATATAGTTTTAAGTATTTTACTTATAATACTTACTAGGTTTAATCTAAGTAGGAATAATAGCTATAATAATACTTAGGATTACTTATTAAATCTAAATATAAATTACTAAAAACCTAATAACTACTTAGATCTAAAAAGTATGATAGAAGTTATTCTATTTCTTCTTCTTATATTAAAAGAAGAATAATCCTTTTTTTAAAATATATCTTATATAAAGTTATTTAATAAGTATCCCCTTTTAACCTCTTTAGTATATTATTAATAAAGATTTATATTAATACTAAGTTCTAATTTATATTAAATAATATATAAGAAGTATTTTTCTTTAGAAATGTTTTCTCTTAGAATTACTATCTCCTTATTATTATTACTTTATTTACCTAATTCTTAATAATAATATAATATTATACTAATAGTTTTATTATATATTTCTACTAAGTTGAATATTAATTATTAAAGTTTATTAAGGTTTATATGAGGTCTATACCTATAGGATAGCTATTTTCTATAAAAATAATTACTACCTAATATTTTTATTTATACTAATTATTTAAAAAATTAAATAGAAGTAATAGAATTATAAGAATATAGCTAAAGGTTTTAATTAGGAAAGGTTTAAATATATAAGTAGGGTTTATATTATTATATAGATTATTACTTAAAGGATTTAAGTTGTAATCCTTCAGCTGAAAACTCTTTCTAGTGTTTTAGTAGTTGTAACTAGCTGGTTGCTAGACGTACTATATAGCCTTATCAATATATCCTTATAAAGGATAGAGGAAAATAATAAGGATAATAATACTTTTAAAATATAGAAAGTAATATTATCTATTGTTCTTCTATTAAGTAAAAGTAAATTATATAAAATATATTAATTTTTCAAGTCTATGGTATGATTATAAGAGTTAATATAGAATATATAATTTCTACTACTCTTAGGTAAATAATTAAATATTTAAAGATATAAATAATGTTAATAGTAATTTATATTAATTTATATTCTTTCTATAAATACTTTATTAAATTAAATATTACTAAAGAGAAGTATCTTATAATTAATATCATAATATTCTAATAATTATATAAATAAAAAGAAGTCCTTAAGATCTATAAGATTAATTGTAAAAATAACTTTATAGATAGTATGATTAAGAGACTTAATAATTAAGGCCTGAATAAATTTATAATAGTAAGTAAGATACTAATATAAATAAAACGATAAATTATAAGAATTACTAATAGTAATAAAAAGAAGAAATAAGAATTAAATAAGATATATAAAATAATAAGAAGAAGGTAAGAAAGAGAGAAAGAAGTATATTATAGTAAGAGGTTAAGATATTTAATATAGTATTAAACAAGAGGTATATTTATATAGAGAAATACTATTTATAGTATAGTAGTTATATTGAAGGTCTCTAATCTATTTAAAGTCATATGCCTCTCTAGGACTTTTTAAAAATAGTTATACCTAATTATTAGTTCTTGCTTTATTTATCTTATAGATACTACTAGTTCTAAAGAACTATTTAAATAAAAGAAACCTTAAGTAGTAAATGTAGTTAGTCAATATAATTACTAATAAATACGGGAAGTATATTATAAAGGGAAAGTATAGACTTATACTTATTATAATTACTCCTAAAAAAATTGCAATATAGGTATAATACTAATACTAGCTAGCTATTAATACCTAATACTAGCTATTAATAGTTACTAGTTGCTAATAGTTAATAATAAGAGCTAAAAGTTAGTAGTAATTACTATATAGTTTATATAACTAGTATGACTAGTTATAGTTATCCGCCATAGGATTCGAACCTACTGTTCTTACTATTAAGGTAAGAGCTAGCTAGATATTAAACTACTACGTCAAGTGGGAACTATTTATAGTATTTATATAGTTTTTAGTATAATTAAAGGAATTTGTGTAACTAGAGGCGATTTTACACTACTTTTGCGTTTTGTACTACTTTTGTATTTTATATTACTTTTATATTCCATACTACTTTTATATTTTATGCTACTTTTATATTTTATACTAATTTTACATTTTTATACTAATTTTAACATTAAACACACCTTAGCTATAAAAGAGAGTATTGCTAATATTAGGTTAAATATAATATAAAAGTAGTTAAAACTATAGTAATAAGTAACTAAATAGTCGATTTATTTATTTAAACTAATAAGAATAAGAAGATTATTATATAGATTTATCCATATAGTATATAGCATATATATATATTATAATATAAATACAGATATTATAAATAGAGATAACTAGTCATATATTATTTATACAATCAATTAATTACAACGTTTACTAATTGTAAACTAATAATAATAATTTATACTATAGTATTAATAGCTATACTATTATAATAAAGTAATACTATTATAAAAGTATTTATATATCTTCCTAAGTAATAATCTTCCTTTATAGAAATAACATTAATATAGCTATTTAGTAGTAAACCTATAGTAATAATACTATTAATTCTAAAGACTTCAATACCTATTTTTACTATAAGGATTTTTCAAAACCTCTTAATTATCCCTATAGTTTACTTTATAAGAAGACTACTTTATATAGAATTGAAGATTAGTTAATAGTAATTTAAGATAGTTATACATTATAGGGAGGAGCTTTTGAGGTATATAGGATTTATATACTATAATAAAATTATATTATAGCCTATAGACCTAGTAGTACAACTACTATTATACTATACTATATTGAATTCTATATAAGATGACTTTATAGTATTTACTTAGTACTTATCAACTAACTTTATTTTATAAGAGTTATACCTGTATAATATACTTTATATACTTTAATATAAAATTATATATTCCTACTAAAATTCTATACTTAATATTTAGTAATTTATAAAGCTTTAAATATTTCTATAGAAACCTTAAGACTTTATAGATTGACCTTCTTATATTACTTTAAGGTTAAATTATAGTAGTATTTGTAATACTAAAAGTTTAATAATTAGATATCTAAAGCTATAACTCTAATACTTCTAAGAGATATTATAGTTTCAAAAGGAAGCTTTTAGTAGTATTAAGGAGAGAATAAGTAATATCAAGAGGGCTATTAGTTATAATACTACTAAAGGCTTAGTATCTAACTACTAGGGAGATATTCTAGAGGGAAACCTAAAATAGCTAAGGCTTAAGGCTTCCTTATATAAAAGATATAATAAATTAGGCTAAATTATAACTACTTACTATTATAATGAGTATTATATAAAGTATAGTTAGAAGGGTTACTCTATAAGGTTTAATTATTCTAAAAACATTATTACAAATAAAATATTAGGAGGTAACTTATAAAGGATTCTGAGAGAAAGAGGGTTATACTACTTTAAAAATATCGCTAAAAGTATAGTATTAAGATATATTAAGAGGACAATCTAGCTAGATTACTACTATAGCTAAATTAGAAGAAATTAATATATATATTATATATAAAGTATTACTAAAAATATACTAAAAGGACCCTAAAGGAATCCTAAAGGTTAATACTATATACAGTTAATATTATCAGTATGTATACTAATATTATACTACTAAAAGAAGTTTTAAAAAATTTCTAGTATAATAAGATGAAGTTAGATATTTTAATTTTTATTTAAAGACTTATTTTAATTAGTTTAATTTATCATTAGATATCTTACAGTCTGATTAGCTATAAGATAAGGCTGGATATTTTAGTTTTTACCTAAATAACGTTTTCTTTCTTTTCTTATATATTAACTACTGTTTACTACTATTATTTCAACTATTACTCAATTTGTTATTTCAACTACTAAACACTTAGCAACTAGCTAGTGAAGCTATTTTCAAAAAGTAGCTATATAATACTTATAAGCCTTAAAGCCTAAAGCTTCTAAAAAAGAATAGTTATAAGGGTATATCTTATAGCTTGTATAGACAGCTAGGATAATCAGAATGAAATTATATATTATATAATATAATAGCCTAAAGCCACTTTAGGATAAAAGTTCTCCTATAGCTACTTTTAGTTGGCTTATTAAGTTGAAGTTCTATAACCTATGGGGATCTACTTTCACTACTATTGTACCTTCCCTTACTAGACCTTTAGCTATAAACCCTTATATATAACTACTAAGAATATTTTAGTTCAGTTTTTATATGAAACAACTATCTTTATTATACTACAGTTCTCTTAATCTTCGTATTACCTCTTATAATAACTTGATCATTAGTTTGCCTACCTATTCATTAATTCTAACAAGTTATAAATCTAGTTCTTTTTAGTTTTACTTAATTCTTTGAAAGATTACCCTTCTTATTTATTCATAAAAGTTGAATATTACAGGAGTATCTATAGTAATATATACTTTTTTACTACTTTAATAAATTCTCAATATCTTATCAGCATTATTTTATTTTTAAAAAGAATCAACTTTATTTAATTAATTACTTTAATTTCTAAAACTCTTACTCTTCTAGCTACTTTGACTCATTTGAAATTTTGGAATAGATAAGATTTATTCTCTACTAACTATATATCTAAGTTTCCTATTACTCTATTTTCTATTTAAATTCAAATTATTCTAATAGTATAAAGATTATTCCAAATAGAAAGAAGAAAACTCTTTTCCTTTAATCTTACTATATCTTTTATTTAATTCTATAAAGAGAAAAATAAGTTAAGTTAGTTTAAGTAAAAAGAGAAGAAAGATATTAGAATTTAAGCTTCTAACTCTTATATTTACTTTTTAACTAATCTGTTTATATAAATAGAAAAGATAGAAAATCTAAATTACTTATTTTTATCTTCTTAGAGAGTATAATATCTTGATATATTATATATTATAAAACTTATTAATTTATATAGTCTTCTTTTTCTATTGTAAAGCATAGAGACCCCCAGAAGGAACCTCGCGGCATAATACAGAGGGTATATAAGGAAGTAAAAAGGCTTATCTATTAGGACGTATAGGATATATGATCTAAAGGGTATTTATACCTATATAACTAGTAGGTATAAGGTGAAGTCTATTATATAAAGTATAGTTTGTATTATGACATACCCCCCTAGGTATTAGATATTTCATCTTATATCTAGATAAAATTATTCCTAATAACTTTTATCTAGTTTTCTAAATATAAGAAGTCTAAATAATTATTCCTAAGTAAGAATAATAAAGTTCTCAAGCTATAGGTAAAAGTATATAGTTTTAAGCTATAGGTAAAAGTAATAAGGCTTTTAAACCTTTCTAAGTCTATAGCTATATTAGCTATAAGCCTATTATTTATTTTAAAAATAATAATCCTAAATAGCTTCTACTATTTAAAAATAGCTTCCCCCTACCCCTTTTACTTTTAAGAAATAGGGGGGATTCTAAAATATAACTAGAAGTATTTTTTTTAATACTTTAAAGTTACTGCCTTCTTATTATTACTTAGAGATATATAGCTACTTAAGGTATATTATATAGAATATAGCCTTTAGGCTGACAGGATTATTAAATACCCTTATATAGAAGTAATACCTACCCTACTATAACCCTTACGTTCTATATACCCCATCTTATTAGTAGTATATATATATTATTATAAGCTAACTCTTACTAAGGCTAGAATAGTCTATACTAATACGTATACCTACTAAGGAAAGCTATATTAGTAAGCTCTTATAGCTATAACTTTTAATAAATACTATAAGAATTTATTTTTCATAATAATTCAAAAAATATAAAGCAAAGTCGCTTAGTAATATTATTACAAAAAATTAGAACTCTTTAAAACTCTTCCTAATACTATTAGATATAACTATATTTAAATTAGTCCCTTATTAATAACTACTTCTAGACCTATAGTTTAAGATGTAAGTATACTATTATCAACTTTACTTTATAGCCTACCTTACAATCTAGGATTTCTAGTATTAAAGCTAAAGTTACTTATATATAGAATTCTTAATTTTTCTCTACCCCTCTAGATATATAAAATATATAAAATATATCTAAAAAGAAGTATTTAGAATAACTACTATAGCAAGTCTATATTAACTAAAGGAATACTATTTTATAAGTAGTTAATCTAAATATAGATAGGATAGAGAAGTAAAAAGTAGAGTAAAGTTAGAAGAAGGAAGAAGAAGCTAGCTATATAATATAGTAAGAATACTATAAAAATACTTTTAATAGGTAAATAGAATAAGATACCTTAAGAAGTAGTATTCTATATATAATATTAAAAAAGAAGGATATAGGGGCGTTTTAAGAGAAGTAGTACTATATGTTGAGGGGTAGGCCTATAGCTATATATGTCACGTGCTATAGCTACCTATATCACGTACTAGCCTAGGTGCCACAGCCTAGAGGCTTGCCTTCCCGCCTTGATAGTAGGAGGCTTCCTTTCCTTAGATATTACTAATAGGATTACTATTACTTTAGTTCTTATCCTCTTACTAAGAGATTATATAGGTTATAAGTTTAGGTTATTTTTAATTTATTACTTATAAATAAAGTAATATCTCTTTTTATTAATACTCCTACTTTTCAATTGATTTTTTAAATAACCTGAAAAATAATAATATTTATAATTATATATTTTATAGCTTTTAAACCTCATAATAGCTAATACTCCGAACTATAGAATAATTACCTTATTAATCTTAAAGTTTAAAAGTGAATTAAATTAGTCCTCTTAGTTAGTATTAATTAATATTATACTTAGAATAAGTAAAATTAAGAAGTATATTAATACTAATATAATTAAACTAATTACTAAAACCCCTATATATATATTATAAGAGAATAAAAAAATATTACTTATAACTTCCTTATATTGTTATATAATATACTAATTAATAAACTACTTAATACTAAGTAGTAAGATAATAGTAACCCCTATATACTTATAAGAGTATTAGAGAAGTATATTTTTAAGGTTTCTGAAGATACTATTAGTACTCTTATTAATAAGTTTACTAAAAATAATACTTATAACTATAAGACTCTTTATAATACTTTTCAATACATTTAATACTTACATACTTATATTATAAGCTTCTATAGCTAGAATACTGATTATTTCTAGGCTATTATACTTTTTAACTACTTTAAATTACAATTACCTAATATTTATAAGTATTATACTAATAATAATAAGAAGCCTATATAAGCTAATATTATTAAAATTATTTATACCCTTACTTAGGATAAAGAATAAAAAATAGGTCTTACTTTATATTATAAGTTAACTACTACTAGAAATATTATATCTAATACTACCCTAAGTAAAAAGAAGGATAGTAAGTATTCTTATTATAAGAGAAACTATCTAATATTAAAATACTAAACTACTTATCCTTATTTTATTTTTACTAATAATAAATTCTATAATTAACTATTAGTATATACTGCAAAGTATATATATATTAAGGATTACGCTAAGGTATTAAATTTATTTTTATTAGTATTTATAAAAGGTACTATAGGTATTATTAGTAGTTTAGCTATTAGAAGTCTTGCTATTTAGAAGTTATTAATAATACTTAAGGTAATAAATGCTATAGTTAATAATGAAGTTATTACAAGCTTAGATATCGTGGTTAACTCAGGCTGCTCTAGCTCGGTTTTTAACAACCTCGTTCTCTTTATATTATATAATATTTATAATAACCTCTAATTTTTTATTATTACTAATAGTAAGTTAGTAAGATTAGAAGGTATAGGTACTATCTTCTTTTAAATAGAAGATCCTATAAACTTTTCTAAAACTATTAATTAGATTATTAAGAATATTAAATATAGCTTTTTTAGCCTTATTAACCTACTTAATTTAGGAAGATTTTAAAGAAGTTATATTAAATATAATTACTATATTATAAGCTTTATTAATACTTAATCTCATTAAAACCTTACTAAGGTTTACTAAGTGAGTAATATCTATATTATTAATATATCTAATAATACTACAATCCTTATTAATACTACTCTTAGTTTAGTTAGAATTAAGATAAAAATACATCCTATACTTAGAATAATATACTAATATTTTATCTATACCTATCTATTACAAGTTATTAAGACCTACTACTATATAAATATATAATTTACTTAGGAAGAAATTAATTCTTTTTACTATAAGGTATATTATTTTACTAAATTTATAGAGATTATTAGTTATAATATCTTTCTCCCCCTTATTTAAATAGGTAAAGAAATTTATTTTAATTTTATTAAGATTAAGTTATTATTAATAATAAGTAAGAAGTATACTTTTTATTTTCTTAATTACTATAGTAATTACTACTAGCTTATTTTACTTAATATTTACTATTATAATATTATACTTAAAGCTATTAAGAGGTTTAATAATATTTTTACTAATATAATTATATTAACTATAAAGTTATAAGTATATGATAATACTTTAGAACTTAAGAAGGTATTTAGAAACCCTTATTTTATAAATACTTAGCTTAATCTAACTACTATTTATATACTATTAATAAATAGAATAATTAAATATACTAATTAGACTATTATTAAAGTAGCCTATACTATACTTATTAATAATAATCTATCTAAAGAGCTCTAGGATTATACTTTTAATATTACTATTTAGATTCTCAACCTCTTACTACAAATTAATAAGGGAAAACTTAGTTTTTATAAGATTATAATAAGAGAATTAAACTTAGTTAAAGATTATAAGCTTCTATATATTAAATATATCTATATATTTAGATGTATCACCTATATTTATAAAAAAGGAGATAAGTATTTTCCCTATACTACTAAGATAGAGGTATATATTATGAAAGGTTTTCTTATTAGCTATAACTTTTTATATAGCTATATTTACTATATTTATATCTCTAATATAAAGAAAGTTCTTTATTATTATAATATTTATTTTTATAAGAGTTTTAATAGGATTATTTTATACTTTATTAATAACTATATTAAACTTAGTAGTATTAATTATAATATTCTATTTAATAAGTTTAACTTATAGATCTAATACCCTAATTAAGTTCTAGATTAAAATATTACTACTATAGAGGATTCCTTATTAAAAAAGAAGGAAGTTACCTTAGAGATATATTAAACTAATAATATTTATACTATAGAATATATAACTCTACTATTAGAAAGCCTACCTCCTCCTATTACTACTATTCAGCTAAAACCTACTAATATTATAAATAATAAGAGAGATAATAACTTTATAGATACTATTTAGAAATAAGAGTTAGATTATCTAGATCTTAATACTAATCTACTAATAATAAAACTAGTTAATATTCTTACTATTTTTACTTCAAACTATCCTTATTATATTACTATAATAAAACTACTAAGCTATTATTATAAAGCTTATAGTTTTTATTCTTATAATAAGAAGAAGGTTTATCTTACTACTAATATTCATATTAATTTAGATATCCTAATTACTATTATTCTTCTTACTACTATAATATTATTAAAAGTTCTTTTTCTAAGTTATTCTATCTTTTATATTATTAAGGAAGTAAAAAAGAGTTTTCTCTAGTTCTTATACTAGAAGCTTATATATAATACTAAGATGAACTAGATAGTTACTTAAAAGACTTTCTATATTATTAATAAGCTTTTTAATACTAAGGTCTTTCTAAGTATATAGATTTTTAATATTAAGATTAATATTTTAAATAATATTATGAGATTTAAAGTTTAATAGGTTATTTATAGTAATTATAAGAGAGGTGATTAGTTATCTTAAGAGGTCTATACTACTATAATAACTACTACTACTATATACTTCTTTTTTACTATTATTATATTTCGCTGTTTTTTATATAAAATATATAATTTTAATATTACTTTTTTCACTACTTTAATACCTCAAGGTATTTAAGTCTATATTTATTAACCTATAGGTTACTCTAATAATATAAATAGAATTTAGTTATTCTATAAAGCCCTATATAGCTTCTATAAGAATTTCTTTTAGTAGTTCTAGCTTATTATAGCTGAAATAAAGAAGATTAATTTTATACTTATTAAAGGGGAGATTTACTTTTTTATTAATAAGAGTCTTAATACTTACACCCTTATATATATTAATAATAATATTATAGCTATTCTTATACTTAAGATCATAAAGAAGGTTCATAAGATACTTAAAACTATATGCTTTCTTAAGGATCTTAGTATTACTACTTAGTTTTTAAGATTTCAGATTTACTATAGTATTATAAAGATTTTTTTATCTTAACATAAGTATATTAACTTTATTCTATACTATTTTAGCTATTATAAACTTTATACTATTAAGACCCTTCTCCTTACTAATAAGGACCTTTTAATTATATAGTTAAAAGATAAATATAATAATTAATCTTACTAACTCTATATAGAGTAAACTAATTACCTTAACTAGTTAGTTACTAGTATTAGACTAGATATTACTTATACTATAAGTAGATTATACTAAGTAAATACTAACCCCTTTCTTACTTATTAATATACTATTAAATACTTCTTTTAATACCTTATTAATACTACTAATTATAATATTATATTTAGAAGAATAGATCCTATAATAGATCTAGGTCTCTATACTATAGCGGATACTACTTTTACTAATAATAGATTGTTATATATATCTACTAGTAGCTATATTATTTATTTTACTATATCGCCTATTATTTAGAAATCTAAGAAATAGATAATTATTATTCTAAGCTTTATAGAAGTAGAATTTATTAACCTTATACCTATTAGTATATCCCTAAAGTAGATTTAATAATATATTAAGTAGCTACTAGATTAATAGGATACTATATTTATAATCCTTTTTACTAATAGTACTAATATTTTAATAAATATTATAAACTTTCTAAATAAGGTATATATATAGAATATTAATATTTAGTATAAATAGATTATTTAGGAGGTTAATAATAATAATATAATTACTTTATACTTTATTAAGAGTACTAATATAGCTACTGATAGTCTTATTAAAACTCTAAATACTATTAAATATAAGGATTTTATAAGATTATTAGGAATAGTAGATAGTTTAGATTAAGAATTACCTCTAGAAGTATTACTAGTGACTAGACTAATCGGTACCTAATTGAATAGCTTTAATACTATTAATCTTAAAAGTATTCTATTTTTAAAAACTCTTTAGATTTAGAGTTTTCAGCTTAAAATAGGTATTTTAGAAATTTTAAATTAGTTTTATATATTTAGCTAGCTATAGGCTTAGCCTAAGGGGGAGTATTAAGAGGTAGGCTTATAGCTATATATATTACATACTATAGCTACTTATATTACATACTAGCTTAAGTATTATAACCTAGAAACTCGCCTTCCTACTTTAGTAGTGGGAAGCTTCTTTTCTTTAGATATTACTAATAGGATTACTATTACCTTAGTTCTCATCCTCTTACCTAGAGGTTATATATTATATATATATCAAAAGAGAAATATATAGGAATACTTTAAGATAGGTAGTACTATATATATATATATCTAAAAAAAAAGATCGAAAGGAGGCTTATAAGTATATGCTATTATATTTATTTTAGTAATAAAGAGAGGAGATGAAGTTGTTAAAAAGTTAGGCTTATAATTATTGTAAAGTATAGAAACCCCTAGAAGGAGCTTTGTAGTATAGTCCAGAGGGTATATAAAGAAGTAAAAAAGTTTATCTATTAGGATATATAAGATATGTGATCTAAAGGGTATTTATACCTATATAACTAGTAGGTATAGGGCGAAATTTATTATATAGAGTATAATTTATATTATAACATTTTCTTAATATTTATTATATATATACTTTTATTATTTACCCTATTTTATAAAAATAAGTAACTTTAATAAAACTACTATTTTTAAATTAACAAAAAATAGTAATTATAAAAGTTGACTCTATTATATTAAAGCTTTACTTCTAAATAAAGATACTCTTATAGATATTACTATACTTATTATTCCTAAAGTTTCAAACTAAGTTTTAAGTTATATAAAACTATATTATAGAAATAGCTTTCTTTAAATAACTAAGAATAATAAAGATGTTTTTCAAGTATTCAAATATCTAAAAGAATTATTTAAGCCTGTAGACTTTATAAATTAGTTTTTAATTTAAAAACGACTTTTAATACTACTTCAAATTATTTTGATAATATAGGAGAATTTCTAAGTAAGATAAAAGAATTCATAACATAATATATTCTATAATTCATAATGTTTTCTATAAAGAAGATATTATAAATCATATTTTAAACAGTCTAGTTTCTAATTATAAGAGTTTTGTTATGTTTATAATTTAGCGTCTTAAGTTTAATAAAGAAGCTAATATTTTAAATTATCTATTTTCTAATTTATAAAATAGAATTAGAAAAGAAGTAATATAAATTTAATTGAGAATACTAAGAATACTAAGAGAAAGAATAATATTGAGATTATTATAAACGTCAATTAGAAATAAAAAGGAATCTTTTATAAAGATTATTAGAATAATAATTATATTGAAGAAAATTACCTCTATTTCTATTTAAGAGAGACTTAAAAACAGTAAAATATATTCTAGTTAACAATAGTAATATAAGTACCAGAGAATCTAAAAAGAAGTATTTAGAGCTAGTTAATATGAGGTTAGTCTGAGTTAAAGAAAATAGAGAAATAGATAATAAAATATTAGAATAGTATATTATATATTTAGCCCCATACTTAATAAGTAGCTTTATATAATACCTAGTATAAAATCTCTATAATAGGAAACAAACTAGTAATATACTATAACTTATATATATCACTATAGGTAAATATAATAAAAAGGATCTAGTAGTATAATATTCAATTCAAGCCTAGCTCTAACTTAGAATTATATAAGTATTATAAAATAATAGAATAATGACTTAATATATAAACTTACTAGTATAAACTATATAATAGTTTCTATAGTAGTAGCTTTGAAGTATTAAACTTACTATAATAGTACTTATAATATTAACTCATACCAGCTAGTAATAATACTATTAGTATATTTTAATGATACTGGCCTTATAGATAAAAGAAAGCAATAAAAGACTAGCCTTCTCTTTATCTTTTAATATATTAAAGTTAATAGCTATTTCTATAATAATATTAATACTACTACTACTACTACTAATAGTAATAATAATAATAAGAACTATTCTATACTTAAATCCTATAACCTCAATATGAATATTTTTCTTATTAAGATTATTAATAATTGTAAAAATTATAACTACCTATATGACTTCTAGGTAAGAGGTTGAAAACTAAGGTAATAGTAATCCTATTAGTAATCTCTAGAGAAGGAGAGTCTTATAATACTAAAGTAAGGAGATAAGCTTCTAAATTAGTTTAAACTAGTATATAATATAAATACTTATAATATCTAATATATATAACTATAAGCCTACCTCTTAATACTTCCCTTCAGATTAGATCTATAATTAGTTAAATATATAAATTAGCTTAAAGCTTCTAAAATACCTATTTTAAACTGAAAACTCTAAATTTGAAAAGTTCTCAAAAGTAGAATCCTTTTAAGATTAATAGTATCAAAGCTATTTAATTAAGTATTAATTAATTTAATTATAAGTAATCTCTCAGTTGTGAGCCAGCATTGGCACGAATGCTATTATCGGGTAAAATTTAGAGTTAAATCCATATATAGGGTGAAGAGCTTAGATACCATTCCAGGTACAGAGCAAAAATAACCAAATAAGTAATCTCTCTAGAAGTAATCCTTAATCTAAATTATTTATTATTCTTAGTAATCTAATGAAATCTTGATATTTAATAGTATTTAGAACTTTAGTAAAACTATTAGTAATTATATTAGTATTTTTGATAAAACATAGAGTATTTATGTTATTATTATCAACCTTCTAAATAATCTATTTATATTAAAGATTAATATTCTATATATATATATATATATAC
>AMCV02000012.1:1074177-1095495 GCA_000350065.2 Colletotrichum orbiculare MAFF 240422
TTAAGGATAATTATAAGTTTAATATAGAGATTATTATTAATATTATATATTTTAATAGTAATAAGTTTATACTATATAGGTAATAAATTAATAATATTTCTAGCTATAAGGTTTATAAGGAGTATTTCTATAGAGGATATATAGTATATTTTAAGAATATATTAGATTAATATATATAAAAGTCTCTTAGATAGGATTCTTATTAATTTAAAATATAATTTTACTATTAAAAGTTTTAAAAGAGAGGTTAATAATATAAGTAGTAGAATAAAGATTATATTAATTGAAGTTTATAATAGTATTAGTAAGGTTGAATAATATTATACTTCTCTATGGAAGACTTATAAGATTATCTAAAGTAAGGTATTATAAATACTAAGAGAAGAGGTATTATAAAATATTTATAGTTGTATTAAAGGTTTTTGATCTATTTTAAAATCACATACCTCTTAGGACTCTTTAAAGGAAGCTATACGTAGTAGTTGGCTTTTACTTCACTTATCTTATAGATACTACTAGTACTAAGGA
Organism: Colletotrichum orbiculare MAFF 240422; assembly: GCA_000350065.2. Lineage (NCBI taxonomy): Eukaryota > Fungi > Ascomycota > Sordariomycetes > Glomerellales > Glomerellaceae > Colletotrichum > Colletotrichum orbiculare. The sequence continues at coordinate 1,074,706 of AMCV02000012.1, forward strand.
ACTATTTAAATAGAATAAACTTCAAGTAGTATAATATAGTTGGTTAATATAATTATTAATAGATATAGAAAGTATATATAAACTTATATCTATTATAATTACTTCTTTAAAGGATTATAGTTATATAATACTGATACTAGCTAACTAGTAGTACCTAATACTAGCTATTAATAGTTACTAGCTATAAAATAGCTAATAGTAGTAGCTAATAGCTAGTAGTAGTTACTATACTTAGTTTATATAATTAGAAGGTATATATTTACTAGTTATAGTTGCCTGCTGCAGGGTTTTAACCTACTACTCTTACTATAAAACAATAAAAGCTAGCTAGACGTTAAACTACTACGTCAAGTGGGAGTATTAATTACTAGAGATTTCTTTAACTATTTCTTTTTAAATTAAAAGAATATTAATTAATTCTAAGTTTTTACTTTTGTATCTTTTTTCTTTTTAGAAGACTTAGGAGGATTCTTATTAACTTTAGATTTTATTTAAATAAGAGTTTTATTAAGATGAAGATTGAAATAGTTTTCTTTAGTACAATTAGCTTTTTTATAATAATTATAGAAAATGGCCTTTTATTTCTTCTAGAGTTTCTTAATAATTTTAAGAGAAAACTATTTAATAATTTTATTCTTAAAGTTCTTTTCAATTATAAAATTAATAAAAGAAGTCTTAGTTTTCTTTTTAAATTTATCTAATAAATTAGAGAATAAGGAATCTAATTTATAAGAATCCTTATTAGATTTAAGATTCTAAATAATTAAAATAATAAAACTTATATACCTTTTATTTAAATTATTTAGAACATAAGTAATAATAATTTAATTAAGTAGTTTAACTTTGTTATAAGAAAAATTATTAATAAGTTCTTTTATCTTATTTAGATATTCTTCTATAGATTTAAAATTACTAAGAGTAGTAATAAAGAATTCTTTATAAGTAAGAAACTTATTAGACAAACTAGTTAGTTTATAAAGTTATTTTAAATAATTAAATATATTAAAAGTATTCATATTATTCTTAATAATTCTTAAAAACTTATTTTTATAGTTTAACTATATATAACTCAAAGCCTTATTATACTTATTAATATTATTTATAGAAATAGGTTTAATTAAATCTATAAAAATATCTTTATTAATAAGTAAAACTTTTATATAGATAGGTTAAATATTATAAATCTAAGTACCTTTTAACTTAGGGATAAAGTATAACTTAGAGTTATTTATTTTTTTAAATAATAACTTAAGAAAGTAAAGTAGTTATTTAATAAAGAATTAATTAAAATCTTAAAATAGAATTAAGATACTTAGGGTTTAATTCTAATAAACTATTATTAATTAAAAAATCAACAATAATATAGCTTAATAGTTAAATAATAGATCAATACTTCTATAACTTATAGTAGTCTAAAGTTTAAATCTTATAAGACATAGTTTTTTATAAAAGTTAGAAATAATTTAAAGTTCTAATTTATAAAAGTCTTAATAGACTTAAGATTCTAATTTATAAAAGTTTTAGTAGATTTAAAAACTAGGTTATAAAAAAAGTCTTAGGAGACCTAAAATATAAGAACTTTTTAGCTTCTATTATTTAATTATTTCTTTTATTAGTTTAATAGTAAGCTTATTATTATAATCAGTATAATTTCCTTATAGATTTATCTAATATTAAACTGATTAATTAATAAGGGGAGTTAATTAGTTAGTTGAAATAAATATAAAAAGAATAAGCTATAGAGTTTTATAAAGATAGTTAAAAGAGGTTTTATATAGATAGATAAATATAGAGAGGCTTAGGATTAATTAGTTTAATTTGTACTATAATCTGAATAGGTATTAATAGAGATATAGATATTGATATTAATAATAAGTATAGATAGAAATATAATATAAAGAGAGAAGTTAATATAAAGCTAGGCTTATAACCTATTAAATTAGTAATAAGTATTTAGGAAAAAGTTAAAAGAAATTAATAACTCTTGACTATTAAAGAATAAATCGTTTAAAGTAGTATCTAAAAATAGTACTAAGATTGATATGAATAGTAATAATAATAGGAAGTTTGTATTCTATAGGAAGTAGGGAACTTCATAGTACTAATATCTAAATAGAGTTTATGTTTAGAAAGGTTAATTTTATATTACCTAGAGCTTTAAGCTCTATTACACTTAGGCTACTGAGTAGTCTATTTATTAAATATTCTAATATTATAATTTGATTAATTTAGAGTATAAATGATTAAGGTAGTATAACCTTAACTCTAATAATTAGTTTTCTACAATAAATAGAAAATATAGGGTTATAAGAGTAAAAGAGAATACTTAAGCCTTTAAATACCTAAAATGAGTTATTAGGATAAATATGAGTAATAGCTAAATAGCTAGAACTCTAATATATATAATAGTCTATTATTAATATAAATATTATCTATTATACTATAGAAACTTAGATTTATTGTAAGATTTATTTTTCTAAATATAACACTATAACTAGTAGTATTAATAAGGTATTAAAAGAAGTATTTAATAATATATTAATAAGTAAGAGAGGAATTAGTATTTACTTAGTATAATTTACTTATAATATAAGTAATATTTAGTTAAGTATTAGTAGCTAACTAGTTAAAGCAGTTAGTTTACTCTATATAGAATTAGTAAGATTAACTGTTATATTTATCTTTCAAGTATATAATTAGAAGGTCCTTATTAGTAGGGAGAAGGATTTTAATAATATAAAATTCGTAATAATTAAAATAGTATAAAATAGAGTTGATATGTTTATATTAAAATAAGAAGGTTCTTATAATATTATAGTAAATTTAAAATCCTAAAAACCAAGTAGTAATACTAAAATCCTTAAGAAGATATATAACTTTAAGTATCTTATAAACTTTCTTTATGATCTTAAGTATAAGAATCACTATAATATTATTATTAATATATATAAAGGTATAAGTATTAAGACTCTTATTAATAAAAGAATAAATCTCCCTTTTAATAGATATAAATTAATCTTCTTTATTTCAATTATAATAAGCTAAAACTACTAAAAAGAACTCTTATAAAAACTATACAAAGCTTTATAGAATAATTAGACTCTATTTAGTCTATTAGAATAACCTATAACTTGATAAATATAGACTTAAATATCTTAAGATATTAGAATAAGAAGGAAAGTAGTATTAAAATCATATATCTTATATAAGAAATACTAGAGTATTATAATAATAAAGAAGAAATATATAGTAGTAGTAGTTACTATAGTAATATAAACCTCTTAAGATAATTAGTTATCCTTCTTATAATTACNTAATTAACTATAAATAACTTATTGAATTTTAAATCTTATAATATTATTTGAAGTATTAGTCTTAATATTAAAAATATATATACCTAAAAGGATTTTAATATTAAAAGATTTATTAATAATATAGAAAGTCTCTTTAGTAACTATCTAGTTAATCTTAGTATTATATATAGGCTTCTAGTGAGAAAACTAGAAAGGATTCTTTTCTACTTTTTTAATAATATAATAAATAGAATAACTTAGGAGAAGAACTTTTAATAATATTATAATAATAATAATAATTAAAACGTCTAGATTAATATAAATATTAGTAGTAAGAAAAATCTTCTTCTTATTATAGAAATAGAAATTATAGGTTTTATAATAATAGTCTAGTAGTTTTATTATAGTAATGTAATAAGAATAACTTAAAATAAAAATAGTAAGAATATTAACTAGCTCTATTATTAGTAGATGAATATGAGGATTTAAATAATCTAACTCTTACTTTTAAATAATATCTACAAAATTATTATTTCTCTTATTATTTATAATAGTAATAGGATCTAATTAAATAATAATAATAATAAGAAGTAGGCTTTCTAGTAATAGAATTATATACTTTATAGTATTAGTATTATTAGTTTAATATATCTCTAAAATAACTTCTTTTTCTTTTAATAAGGAGTCTTTTATAGTAGTAATATGTTAATCTAAGATCTAATTAAAATATTAGATCTATAAATTAGATTTATTAAATAGAATATTATAATTAATACTACTAAGTTTAATATAGTTATTAAGAAGATATAAAGTAGTTTTATTAAGACCTTTATAAAAGTAAATATTATAATAAAAAAGAACTTTCTTTATACTATAAATATAAATATAAGAGGGGCTGATAGCTCGCTCTCTACTACGACTATTAGTAGATATATTGCCCCCTAAAGTACGACTTCAGCCCTCCCACCCCCCTGCCAACTACTATAGCTAGCCCCTAGTTAATCTAGGGCTAAACCCCTTATAGTTATAGTAACTAGCATACCCGCCCCGCGTCAACTTTTTTATAAATAATAAATAACTAATAACTCCTTCCATAATAACCTCACGCCTTTATAACTATATATAATTTAAATATCTTAAGATATTTAATTACTACTATTTATAAGTACTCTATTTAAATATATATTATAACCTTAATATCTATAACTTTAATATCCCCTAGATTAAGCCTTACTTACCCTTAAGATAAGACTTTATACTATTAATATAAAAGTTCTCTACTACTAATATAAGCTAATTTATAATCTCTATATAAGTATAATAAGACTCAGCTTATTCTTATTAGTAAATAATCTTAAGATATTAATTAAATATAGCTAATATATAAATAATACTTATATAGATATAAATACTTCTAGTATAACTAGATAGCTTTTAGAACCCTTATAATTATATTACTATAATATTCTAAAATATTTAGTAATTAGTATTATAGTAAGGTATTAATATTAAGGTATTATCTAATTAATACTTAGTCTCTAAAACTTTTAACTTAATATAATAACTTATAGGATAATTAGACAATTTTCTTTTAAATATCTATAAGTTACTTATTAATTTTAATATTGAGAATAATTTTATTAAAGCTTAATCTAATATACTAATAGTTTTAATTATAATAGTTATAATTAGATATTTCTATACCTATCTTATAGTTCTCTTTTTATAAGTAGCTATATAGATTTCGAGGAGATTTTAGTTCTATTATAAAAAATATAGAAGAATAATAAATTATAAAATACCTAGCTTTTAGTATTCTATTTTATCTTATTTTTAAGAAGTTTAAAAAGGTTCTTAACCTTATAACCTTAGTAGTTACCTTTAGCTATATATATTAAGCCCTAGTTTTAATAAAGCTCTCTTTATATAGATTATTATTACGAAGTCTTCTATTACTATAGGGTTAAATATTAAAACCAGAAGTATAATTATCTATAATAATAGGTAATTTTATTACTATTTTAACTAGTTATAAGCTAGTATTAGCATGAATACTATTATCAGGTAAAATTTATAGTTAAATCTATGTATAGAGTAAAGAGCTTAGATATTGTTCTAGGTATAAAGCAAAAGTAACCAAATAAATATAAATATAATAAATATAACTATATAAAGAATTATAATTAATAAAAAAGCTTTATATAGCTTATAGTTTTATCTTAATAGTATAAAAAGAATATTTATTTCTCTTTTTATAAATATAAGTAATATATCTAAATATATAGATATACTTTATATATAGAAGCTTATAATCCTTAGTTAGATTTAACTTTTTTATTATAATCTTATAAGGGCTAAGTTCTCTCTTATTAATTTAAAATAGGAGATTGAATATCTAAATAATAGTATTAAAAGTATAGTTTTAGAGTTTCTTAGGTAGATTATTATTTATAAGTATAATATAAATTACTTTAATAATAATCTAGCTAGTATGTTTAATTATTCTATTAATTAATAATATATAAGTAATAATTAAGTTAAACTGAATATTTATAAAGTAGGAGTTTCTAAATACTTTCTTAAGCTTTAAAGTATGATTATAAACTTATAACTTTATAGTTAATATAATTATATTAATAAACGTATTATAGAACTTCTTAATAGCTTTAAATATAATATTATAATAATAAATATTAAGTAAAATAAGCTAGTGATAATTATTATAGTAATTAAGAAAATAAAGGATATACTTCTTACTTATTATTAATAATAATTTAACTTTAATAAGGTTGAGATAAATCTCTTTATCTATCTAAATAAACAGGAGAGAGGTATCATAACTAATAATTTCTATAGATTTAGTAAAGAAATATATCTTATAGTAAAAAGAGTTAATTTCTTTTTAAATAGACTATATATCTATATAGTAATAAGTTTTAATAATTTATAATAAATAGGTATAAATAAGCAGTTAATATATTATCTTAAGTATAAGATAAGCTTTTATTTTAATTCTAGTTAATCTAATAGTAATATTAATAAGAATAGTAACACTATTAGATATATTAATAATATAAATATTACTTACTTAGTAGACCTTAGTAAGGCTTTAACGAAATTGAGTATCAATAAGACTTATAATATAATGATTATACTTAATATAACTTCTTTAAAGTCTATTTAAACTAAATAGGTTAATAGGGCTAAGTATTAAACTACTATAGAGAAGGAGGATACTAGAGGGCTATTAGAGCCCCTATATACTAACTTTAGCTACTAGAATAATAGATATTCTAGTAATATAAGGTTTAAATATAAGTATAAAGCTATAATTAAAAGAAGAGAAAGCTAAGTTTAAAGAGTTATATAGTATAGTATATACTTATCAAGAGATCCTATTACTTAGTATAAACCTAATTTAATATATTTAAACTTATATTTACCTTTGAATATACCAACTAATAGGACTATAATAATACTATATTAGAAATCTATTATTCAAATAACTTAAGGGTTTAAGTTTAACTTAATAGGGGAACCAATTGTTATAGCTACTAATAATGGTATTAATAAACCAAGAGAGTAACTATCTTTTTAGAATAATAGTAATTTTTTAAAACTAATCTAGATTAATTAATTAAAAAAGAAGTAAAGAAATTAAGGACAAAATAGAAGTTAGAAAAGTTAATAGTATTATATAGAGAAGATAATTTAGAAGAGGGGAATACTAGAGAATTTCCTATTCTTATATTTAATTCTAAGAGATAAAAAGGAGGTTTTTTTAATTCAATAATTAGTTCTTATGAAGTATTAAGAGGGTAATTAGTTAAGTCTTAATAACTTTTTATTTGAATTATAAGGATAGTTTAATTTCATGAAAGATTCCTTTTACTATAAATAAAAGTAAAGTTTGATGTATAAGTTTATATTTAGAAGGTATAATATCTTATTAGTAGATTAAATAAATTACTATTATTGATAATAACAATATTAAGCGGACTATTTAGGTAGTAATAGAGGAATAACCAAAGTTTAATATTCCTAATAATAATACTTAAGCTATTATAATAGTAGTTAAACTAGATATAATTTACTAGAAAGTTAGCTAATCCTATTAATAGTTCACTAATATATATAAGTTTTTTAAAGTAAAGTATTCTGATATCTAACTAGAGAAGCTCTAAGTTATTAATATTATTAACTATTTATTATTTAAGTTGAGATATATAATTATAAATAGGAGCCTATTAATTATATATTAAGAATTAAATTATATAGTTAAAAGAAGAGAAATAGTTAAGTAATCTCTAAGTAGGTCTATCCTAGTAGAACCTACCTTTAGGATTCTAAAGTAGAAAAACTAAGGAGTATTAGTTATATAAATAGTTATTTTAATTTAAAAGATAAATAGGGAAAGCTAGTTAAGGGAATTATCCCTTATAATTACTCTTTTACTTAAGATTAAATAAGAAGGAACCCTATAGTTATAAATAATTACTCCCTAAAGATTACCTAAGTATTATAATTATAAAAAGATAAACTATATATTATATCAATATAGAAAGTTTACTGATTATACTTATAAGGAGCTTAAATATACTAGAAGACCTTATTATACCTTAAGAATAAAAACTAATAGTATTTATATTTTATAACATTTAAAATCTTATCAATACTTTAAAGCTAAAGTATTAATTTATATAGGGAGAAATTAAAAGAAGAGAAAAATACTTATTAACCTAAAGGCTAATAAGAATATCTTAAACTAGAAGATACTATATAATATTAAACTTATAGAAATTAATTTAAAATTAAGAATATTAAGTTTCTAAAGAGGAATAATACCTAAGTATATAATATAGACTATAATTCTAAAGATTATAAATAACTTTAATATAATATAGATAAAGTCTTATATATTCTAAATAAGTAATACTAATAAATATGATATAATCCTAGACTTCCCCTAGGGAAGAAAAATAAGATTTAATATAGAATAGAAAATTCTAAGTTGAACTTATCCTTTAGTTATTACTGACTTTAAATTAGTATATATAAGTAAAGTAATTAATAAGACTAAGAAGTAATCCAAATATATTTTAATAATTTTAACTATATTAATATTAATAGAGGGAGAATAATAAGCTATTTAGCAATAATCTATAAGGGATCTTAATAAAAAGAAGTTAATCTTAATTAATTACTATTAGAATATTAAGAATAAGTTTATACTTTTAATATAAAGAAGGTTAGTATTCCTATAGAAAAAAGTATTTATATATATATAATAGAATTAGAAGAAAGTAAGAAGCCCCTATAAAACTCTATCTACTTTTTATAGAAAAAAAGTTAGGAGAATTATATTAATATTTTATATTAATTCTTAAAAAAGTATAGATTGAAATATTAAAAAGCCCTATAGGAATATTAATCCTATTTATCCTTAAAAAAAGGTAAGTTAAAACTATATATAGACTATAGAAGTTTAAATAATATTACTATTAAGAACTATATGCTACTACTATTCTTTAATAAGATTTTAAACTATTTAGAAAAACCTTATAATTTATTAAATTAGATCTAAAATATATATACTATTAATTTATATATAGTTAGGAGATAAATAGAAGATAGTATTTTAGATATAGTATAAGTATTTTAAATATTATATAATACTATTTACTTTAGTAAATACTTTAGTAACCTTCTAAATATATATTAATAATACCCTAATAAGCTTTGAAGGTATTATATATATTATCTACTTAGATAATATCCTTATATTTACTAAGACGAAGGAAAAGTATATAAAAATAGTAAAAGAATTATTAAGCTGATTATTAATTATAAAACTTCATATTAACCTAGAGAAATATAAATTTTATGTATAAATAATTAAGTTTTTAGGTTTTATTATTTCTCCTAAAATATTACTATAGAGGAAGAAAGAATATTAGTAATTAAAAAATAGCTACTACTTATTAGTATTAGAAAGATTTAGATCTTTTTTGGGTTTATAGGGTTTTATAAGAAATCTATTTAGAAGTATTTTAAAATATATATTAAACTTACTAATTAGCTAATTAAATAGGTAAAAAGGGAAGATATAATAACCCTTAGGGTAATTAAAACTTTTAAACATCTATAGGATAAATTTATTTAAGTATTTATTTTATTATACTTTAATCTATTTTTTCTAATTTATATAAAGATAGATATTTCTAACTTTATTATAGAAGTAATAATTATCTAATTAGAAGAAAGATAGTAGTAACTATTAGCTTATTTCTTAGGGAAATCAAGGGGAGTAGAATTAAGATATAATATACTAGAAATTGAACTATTAATTATTTATAAAATAATACTTATATAGAAATATTACTTTTTATACTTATAATATAAAATTACTTTTATTATTAATTATTTAAATTACTAGTATTTAGTAGTAAAACTCTAGTTTAATAATTATTAGGTAAAACTCCCTTAAGATATATTATTATTTAATTATATTATTAACTACTAACTAGAAAAATAAAATTTAGCAAATAGTCTATCAAAATAATTAGATGATTAACTTATAGAAAGAGAAATCTAAGAAGTTAGAAATACTTTTTTAAAAAATTTCCTAAGTTAATTCTTAGATAGAATAATAGTAGTATCCCTTTAGAACTAAAAACTAATAGTAAACTTAAAAGATATAATTCTAGAGAAATTAAAAAAAATCATAGAAGAAGAGATCTAATAAGTAGAAAATAAGACTATTATTAGGAGAAATAAGGTATTATATTAGAAAAATAATAATTAGTCTATAAATAAAAAAGGAGGGGTAAAGTTTTAAAATAAACTAATTATTCTAAATAGATATCGATTTTAAATTAACTTAGTAATAGCTTTCTATAATAAATCCTTAGGGGGATATTTAAATATTACTATAATACTTAAAAAGTTAGGATAGATATATTAGTAGAAATTTATACGAAAAGATATTATAGAATATATATTAAAATATATAATGTATTAGTAATTTAAGCTTTGATATTACTTCTTATATAAAGAATTAGTATTTCTACTAGTACCTATTAGCCTATAATAATATATTCATATAAACTTTATTACTAAATTATTTAAATTAATTAGATTTTTAAGGAAAAACTATAATAGTATATTAGTAATAATTAATTCATTTATAAAATACATATTCTACTTACTAATAAGGGAATCCCTAATAGTAAATAAACTAGTAGTCTTCTTAGTAAATAATATCCTCCTTAAGTATAGAATTCTTTAAACTATTATATCTAATAGAGGTTTACTATTTATTAGTAGATTTTAAGTTCTTATTATTTACCTACTAACTATTAAAAGGAAACTAAGTATAATATACTACTTATAAGTTAATAAGTAAATAGAATAATAAAATTAGAATATAGAATACTTCTTAAAAGTAGTAGTTAACTTTAATTAAAATAATTAAAAAGAATAGTTATTTATAGTTAAATTTATTTATAATACTTCAGTCCATAATACTACTAGGACTATACTAATAGATACTTTAATAAGTTATTTATTAAGGGGATTCTATAATAGTTCTCTAGAAAGTATTAAACTTAAAATAGTTCTTATAATAGAAGAAAAAGTAAAATACCTCTAGTTATATTAATAGTAATTAAAAGCTTTCTTAAAAGAAGTAAATAAAAGATATACTAAGTAGTATAATAAGAAAAAGAAGTAATTAGACTTTATAATTAGTAATTATATATCACTATCTACTAGGAATATTTAATAAAAGTAATTAACTAAAATATTATCTAATAAATACTTAGAATTATTTAGAATAGTATAAATAGTTAATAGGGGTTAAATATTTAAATTTAATTTAGATAAGAAAGATAGGCTTTATAATATTTTCTCCTTATTATAATTAGAAAAATATAGAAGTAATCTATTAATATTTTAGATAGTCTTTATTAAAGACTTAGGAGATATAATATATAAAGTTAATTATATAGTAAATTAAAAGGGATCATGAAAAAACCATTAGTATTTAGTTAAATAGAAGGAGTATAGAATAGAGGAAAATATATAGAGACCTAAGTAAAATATATTATTAGAATTAAAATTAGAATATAAAGAAGGTCTCCTAGGGATTACTAATAGGTTATATAAGAAGTAGTATATTTAGATTATTAGTAAAAAAAGGCTAGGAAGTTTATACTAACCTAAAGACTAAAGAAAAAATATAATAGAATTTAAAAGTAATAATTAATTCCTAAAATGAAGAAATATATAGAATATTAAGAAGGGAGTAGGAGAGTATTAAATTACTTAGTATTATTATTATTACCCTTCTTATTATTATTATTTCTATTTCTACTACCCTCTTTATTATTATTATTATTACTAAGTTATTTAGAAGCTTTAGGAGTTAGGAAATATAAATTAAAAATATTAGTATATTAAAAAGATAATATTAGTAAGTAGGAGGTTACTAGGAAAATACTAGAATAATTAAAAAGTATTTATAATATAAGAATAAGTTAAAGATTACTTTAGAAACATAGTCTAGAAACCTATAAAAATAGTAGTCTATACTTTAATAATATAGGTTTATACTTCTTAGGCTTATTAGAAAGTAGTAATAACCTTTATATTTTTCTCTAAGAAGTAGTTATATTATAAAATAGTAGTAGTTATAACCTTAATAATTATAAACTAATACTTATAAACTAGTTATTCTATTTCTTTATATTTAACTTTATATTTAATATTAAACTTATTAATATAAGAAGCTTTAGTTTAAAAAGCCTTATAAGTAGTAACTTAAGTTTTCTTAAGATCTTCTTATACTGATAATTAATAAGAAAGTACTAGGGGATAATAATATAAGTATCCTACCTTAGTATTATAAGTAGTAGTAAGAGAATTAGCTTTAGATGAAAGATTATTAAAAGAGTAATATAAAGTAAGAGCTATAAGAATAATAATATAAGTAGTTTAAAGAAATATTAGAAATACTTTATAATTATAAGAATAATTTATAAGAAGAAGAATAAGAATATATTAGAATATATTCCTTACTATATATAATAGTATAATAAGAATACTTATTACTAATATTTAAAATAATCAGTAGAAATAAGAAAAAAGAAGTAATAGAGATATACTAATAATATTATAGTAGAAAAAAGTAGTAAAATATAATTAGATAGCTAATAAGTAGTTATAAGGTAGAAATAGTAGTAATAAGAGATAAAGTATATAAAACTATTACTATTATTATTATTATTAATTAGAAAGATATAAGAAATATATAATAACTTAATAGCTTTCTTCTCCAAAGTAATAGCTCCTTTTTAAATATAATAAGAATAGGGGGAAGAAGTAGTAGGAGAATAAGAGTAGAAATAATTAGAATCGTAGAAGTAATAAGGATAGATATTATAATTATTATTATTATTATTCTTAATGATTTAGAAATAAAGTTATTAATATAAAGAAATAAGAGTAATTTATATATAAGATTAAAACTTTAAATAATAAAAAAAGCTTTCCTTTAGTTAAAAGTAGTTAAAGGCTTCTGAAAGGTAGAAGATAGTAAAATTAATAATAAAGAGATTACCTATAAGTTACTAGGGGGGGATAATAGGAGTAGTAAAAAGACTAATATTAGTTTCTAGAACTAGAAGAATTATAAAATATATATTACTTTAGTTTAACTAATAAAAATAGTATTCTATAGAATAAGTAGAAATAAGAAGCTAATAGATTACTACTAGGGGAAACTTAGTATAATTTCTATAAGAATTAAGATTTTATAATTATAATAGATATAAAGTCCCTACAGCTAGAAGTAAGAAAGAAGTCTTTTTAATATTTCTATAGTTAAAGAAGACTAATTATTTTATATAGAAGCTTTAAATTAACTAGAATATAATTACAATTATAATATATATCTTGAGAAACTAATATTAACTAAGATCTAATATTAAGAAGCTAAAATATAAAGCCTAGAATAAATATTTAGGTTCTAATTAAAGAAAGATACTAGAGGGGGAATAAAATACTACTATTTTATACTAATATCTTAGTAATTAGGTTCTAAAGATAAAAGTTTTAAATAAAGGGATTATATTAAATTATTATGGAAAAAGAAAGTATTAAGAGGCTACTAAAACCCCTATATATTAATCTTAAGTACTAGAATAATAAATATTCTAGTAATATAAAGTTTAAATATAAGTATAGAACTATAGTTAAGGGAGGAGAAAGCTAAGTTCGAAGAGTTATATAGTATAATATATACCTATTGAGAGTTCTTATTACTTAGTATAAACCCAGCCTAACACTAAGAAGGCTATATTTAATATCTTTAAAAGTCTAATTAATAGTCTTAGAGGAATTTATAAGATCTTCTACTTAAAAGAAGATAGTATTTATATCTTTTAGTTTTACTAACTTACTATTAGTAGTAATACAAGGTTAGAAGTTATTATAAATATTATATTTGGTTACTTTTGCTCTATACCTAGAATAATATCTAAGCTCTTTACTTTAGATATAGATTTAACTATAGATTTTACTTAATAATAGTATTTATACTAATATTAGCTTATAACTAGTTAAAATAATAATAAAATTACTTATTATTATAGATGATTATACTTCTAGTTCTAATATTTAACTTTATAGTAATAGAAGATCTTATAATAACAATTTATATAGGGAAAGCCTCATTAAAGCTAAAGCTTAATATATATAGCTAAAAGTGACTATCAAAATTATAAAGTTGGCAACTTTTATAAACCTCTTAAAAATAGAATAAAATAAAGTATTTATAAGAGCTAGGTATTCTGTAATCTATCGCTCTTCTATATCCTTTATAACAGAATTCAAATCTCTTCAAAATCTATATAACTACTTATAAAAAGAATATTATAAAATAAATATATAAATATCTAATTATAACTATTATAATTAGGAGGGGCCGATGGCTCGCTCTCTACTGCAACTATTAGTAGATATATTGCCCCCTAAAGTATAACTTCAGCCTTCCTATCCCCCTGCTAACTACTATAGTTAGCTTCTAGTTAATCTAAAGCTAAACCCCTTATAGCTATAGTAGCTAGTATACCTATCTTACGTCAACCTTTTTATAAATAACAAATAACTAATAACTCTTTTTATAACAACCTTACGCCTTTATACTTTTATAGCTATATATAATTTAAATATCTTAAGATATTTAATTACTACTAACTATAGGTATTCTATTTGAATATTTATTATAACCTTAATATCTATAATCTTGATATCCTTTAGACTAAGTTTTATTTACTTTTAAGATAAGATTTTATACTATTAATATAAAGGTTCTCTACTATTAATATAAGTTAATTTATAATCTCTATATAAATATAATAAGACTTAACTTATTCTTATTAGTAAATAATCTTAATATATTAAATATGACTAATATGTAAATAATACTTATATAGATATAAATACTCCTAGTATAACTCGATAGCTTTTAAAACCCTTATAATTATATTATTATAATACTTTAAAGTATCTAGTAATTAGTCTTATAGTAGTATATTAATATTAAGATATTATCTAATTAATACCTAGTTTCTGAAATATTTAGCTTAATATAATAATTTATAAGATAACTAGATAATTATTTTTTAAATATCTATAGGCTACTTATTAATTATAGCTTTTAGGATAATTTTATTAAGGCTTAATTTAATAAACTAATAGCTTTAATTATAGGGATTATAGGTGAATATTACTATACTTATTATATATTTTTCCTCTTATAAGTAGCTATATAGATTTTAAAGGGATTTTAAATCTATTATTAAGGATATAGAAGAATAATAGGTTATAGAATACCTAGTTCTTAGCGTTCTATTTTATTTTATCTTTAAGAAGTTTAAAAAAATTTTCAACTTTATAACTTTAGTAGTTATTTTTAGTTATATATATTAAACTTTAACCTTAAGAAGGCTCTTTTTATATAGATTATTACTACAAGGTCTTCTACTACTATAAGGTTGAATATTAGAACTAGGGGTATAATTATCTATAATAATAAGTAATTTCATTACTATTTTAACTAGTTGTAAGCTAGTATTAGTATGAATGCTGTTATTAGGTAAAATCTATAGTTAAATCTATATATAGAGTGAAGAGCTTAGATACCATTCTAGGTATAGAGTCAAAGGAACTAAATAACTATTATAATTAAAACTATTACTTCATTAGAATAAACTTTAATAAAATTATCCTAAATATTATAGTTAATAAGTAGCTTATAGATATTTAAAAAAACATCATCTAGTAAACCTATAATTTATTATATTAAGCTAATAATATTAAAAACTAAATATCTATTAAATAATACCCTAATATTAATATACTACTATAATAGTAATTACTAGATACTTTAGAATATTATAGTAATATAATTATAGAAGTTTTAAAAGCTATCTAGTTATATTAGAAATATCTATACCTATATAAATATTATTTATATATTAACTATATTTAATTAATATACTAAGAGTATTTAATAATAAGAGTAAGCTGAATCCTATTATACTTATATAGAAATTATAAGTTTTAAAGTTTTATCTTAAGAGTAGATAGAACTTAGTCTAGAGGATATTAAGATTATAGATATTAAAGTTATAATAAATATTGAAATAGAATACCTATAGTTAGTAGCAATTAAATATCTTGAAATATTCAAATTATATATAGCTATAAAGGTATAAGGGTATAAAAGTATAAGGGTATAAAGGTATAAGGGTATAAAGGTATAAGGTTATTATAAAAAGAATTATCAGTTATTTATTATTGAAAAAGTTGATATAGAATAGATATACTAACTACTATAACTATAAAGGGTTTAGCTTTAGATTAACTAGAAGCTAGCTATAGTAGTTAGTAGGAGGGTAGGAGGGTTGAAGTTATACTTCAGGGGGTAATATATCTACTAATAGTTATAGTAGAAAGCAAGCCATCAGCCCCTCCCTATAAATATTATATAATATAAAGAAAGTAAGGTTATTAAAGACTAAGTTCGAATAATCTAAGTTAATTATAATATCTTAGCTTATAATAGCTTTATTATTAACTGTAATATTTACTATTTTAAGTATTATCAATAATTTCTAAATAGTAAGGCTAGTAATAACTAAACTTCTAATTATACCTATTAGTCTCTTAATAAAAACTAATAAAAGTATAATTAAAGTTATTATATTACTATAATTCTTACTATATATATACTTTATAGTATAAACTATAGGTTATTTATAATACTTATAATCTATAGAGATGAGATCTAGATAAGTAATTTAATACTTTAAAGCTAGGTAATCTCTCTTATAACAGGGATATTTACTATCTTTCTTCTTAATAGGAATACTGTTTGAAGTATTATTTAATATATTGTTATTATTAGTAATAATTATCTTATAATATAAGATAAGACCTATCTTTTATTCTTTATTCTGAATAAAAATATAAACAGTTTTGATAATATTAGCCTATATAGGCTTCTTATTATTATTAATATAGTATTTATGAGTATTAGGTAACTTTAATATAAAGTAATTAAAGAATATAATGACTTAGAAATAATTAGTATTCTAGCTATAAAGGCTTGTAATATAAGCATATAAATATTAAATATATTTAAAAATATTATAAAAAGTCTTATAGTTATAAGTATTACCTTTAGTAAATTTGTTAACAAGGGTATTAATAGTATTTTTAGAAGCCTGAGAGATATATTTCTCTAATATTCTTATAAGTATATAGGAATTACTATTATTAGTCTATTTAATATTAAATAGCTTATTAATTAATATATTATATAATAAAATAAGTAAGTTATATACTATATTATAATTATTTTCCTATATAATATATATTAGTATATTAATAGTAGGTTTTACTATATTAGAATTAATATACTTCTTTATTTAATTTATTTAAAGTATTATATTAATTAGTATATATTAGAAAGACTAATTAGACTTATCTTTTAGCTTTAGGATAGATAATACAACTATCTTATAAGTAGAATAGTTAGCTATAGTAGGATTTGAAAGCTAGAAGGTATATAATTATAAATATTATCGTTTTTTAGGTTATTTAAAGAATTAAATAGAAAGTAGAAGAAGGACTATTAAGTTTGAAAAAATCAATTAGTTACTTAATAGGAATATTTAAAAATAAATAGAAATACTACTTTATTTATAAGTAATAAATTAATAATAGCCTAGGCTTATAACTTATGAGATCTTATGGGTAATAAGGCTAAAAGTAATACTAAATATATATATAAAGAGGGGAAGGTCTTATAGCTACCTATATAGCTAAGGGGCGCCCTTATAGCTATAGCCTAGGCTGTCACGTGATGTGGCCTAAGTGGCTACAGGCTACCCCTCAATATTTTAATAGTTAATACTCAGATTTTAAAGTAAACTTAAGTATTATTATAGCTGCTATTTCTATTTAGATTAAACTTAATAGGTATTATAAGTAAAATACTTGAAATTATATAGTTTTGAATAGTAATATATTAGAAGTAAATATAGAAGTTATAGAAAACCTATAAAGAATTCACTTTAGTTTTTATCTAATAATTAGCTAAGTAGTTAGTAGTATTCTTACTATTTAAAAACTAGGAAAAGCTTCTTTGATATAATTGTAAAATAATACAAGAAAGGTTTACTATTAAATAAATTAATAATTAGATTATAACTATTAAACATAACTAATAGATCTAACTAAATAGTATAGTTAACAAATAGATCTAATAAGTATTTATAAAACTTATATTCTAATTTTAAATAGAATAGAAATATTACAAGGCTAACCTAAAAGATAACTTAATTTCAATCAATTTTATTATATTTCTATAGTAATAATATATTAGTTTAAAAATATAAGAGAACTTATAAGATAGGCTAATAGCTTGCTTTCTACTATAACTATTAGTAGATATATTACCCCTTAAAATATAACTTTAGCCCTCCTACCCCCCTACTAACTACTACAACTAGCCCCTAGTTAATTTAAAACTAAACCTCTTATAGCTATAGTTAGTATACCTACTTCATATCAACCTTTTCGCAGATAATAAACAACTAATAACTCTTTTTATAATAACTTCATACCCTAATACCTTTATAGTTATTAAAATATAATTTAAATATCTCAAGATATTTAATTATTACTAACTATAAATATTCTATTTTAATATTCATTATAACCTCAATATCTATAACCTTAATATCCCTATTATATACTAAGCCTTACTTATCTCTAAGATAAAACTTTATAATACTAATATAAAAGTTCTCTACTATTAGTATAAGCTAACCTATTATCTCTATATAAGTATAATAAGACTTAGCTTATTTTTATTAGTAAATAATCTTAATATATTAATTAAGTAGAACTAATATATAAATAATGTTTATATAGATATAAATATAATAGTCAGCTAGTCTATAGTAGTCTGTCGCTCTCTTTTATATCTATAGCTAGCATTATCAACGTATGCTAGTAGTATTATTAGTACTCAGCTAGTATGAGTTAATATCATAAGTACTACTATAGTAAGTTTAATACTTTAAAGCTACTACTAGTATATTAAGCTATAACTCTCTATATAGATTATTATAAGGTTTATACTAATAAGTTTATATATCTAGTTATTATTCTACTACCTATTAGCCTTTATATATTTCGAAATTAAAGCTAGGTTTAAACTAATAGTTATACTACTAAGTCTTTTTAATTATATTTACTTATAGAGATATATATAAGCTATAGTATATAATCAGGTATTTTCCTATTATAAAGATTATTTACTAAGTATTATATAAGGCTACCTATTAGGCAGAAGGCTAAATATATAAAACTCTATAAATATAAATATTCTTTGAATAGATATCTATTATTCAATTGAAAATATCTACTTAAGAAATTATTGAGAGTAATAAAACCACCTATATACTATATATTGATAAGATAAGAGAAAATCTTAAGGCTTATACAGAAATACTTAAAGAAAGAGAAAAGATTTAGTATAACTATAAATATCCCTAGAAAGCTTATAAATAAGAAGGGAGTACTTGATAAAAGTATAATAAAGTTAGTTTTAATCTTTAAGAATACTCAGTATATTATTAATCTCAAGTTAAATAAAGAAGTATTTTATAATTTTATATATCTATTAGATAAATAGTAATTAGTAGAGTTCAAAATATATATTATAGCGAATCTAGTAAATAGATATCTATAGCTATTAATACATAAAATCAATATATCAATAGTTTTTATTCTAGAACAAACAGCTCTTTATATTTCTATATTAATTATAGAGACTTTAATAAAATTATAATTAAAAACTAATACTTATTATTACTTCTTAATAAGCTTTTACATAAATTCTAAAGAATAGTATATATTTAAAAAATAAATTTAAAAAATAATTATTATTATATTAAAGTTAAACTAGAAGATTATAAGCAGATAGTATTAAGAATACAATATAATTATTATAAGTAAAATAATACTAGTTAGTTTTATTAATACATTAGTAATTCTCTAGATATTAAATTACTATAGAAAAAAGGGTACTAAAGAGTTACTAAAACCCTTATATATTAGCCTCAGCTATTGGAATAAATAATATTCTAATAATATAAAGTCTATATATAAGTATAGAATTATAGTAAAATATTAAGAAGTAGGCTTATAGCTATATATATTATATACTATAGCTACCCATATTATATACTAGCCTAAATACTACAGCCTAGAGGTTTATTTTCCTACTTTAGTAGTAAGAAGCTCTTTTTCTTTAGATATTACTAATAGGATTACTATTACTTTAGTTCTTATCCTCTTACCTAGAGGTTATATAAATTATAAGTTTAGGCTATTTTTAATTTATTACTTATAAATGAAGTAGTAACTCTTTTTATTAATACTCTTACTCTCTAAATAATTTTTTGAATAACCTGAAAAGTAATAATATTTATAACTATATACCTTATAGCTTTTAAACCTTATAATAATTAATACTCTAAATTATAAAATAGTTATCTTATTAATCCTAAAGTTTCAAAGTGAATTAAACTAATCTTCTTAATTAGTATTAATTAATACTATACTTAGAGTAAGTAAGATTAAGAAGTATATTAATATTAATATATTTAAATTATATATTAAAACCCCTATATATATATTATAAGAGAATAAAAAAGATATTACTTATAACCTCTTTATATTGTTATATAATATATTAATTGATAAACTATTTAATACTAAGTAGTAAGATAATAGTAACTTTTATATACTTATAAAGATATTAGAGAAGTATATTCTTAAGGTTTCTAAAGATACTATTAGTACTATTATTAATATATTTACTAAAAGTAATATATATAATTATAAGAGTCTTTATAAT
>AMCV02000012.1:1095800-1118691 GCA_000350065.2 Colletotrichum orbiculare MAFF 240422
TATTATATTATAAGTTAACTACTACTAAAAGTATTATATCTAGTATTACCCTAAGTAAAAAGAAAAATAATAAGTATTCTTATTATAGGAGAAACTATCTAGTATTAAAATACTAAACTACTTACCCTTATCTTATCCCTATTAATAATAAATTCTATAATTAACTATTAGTATATATTATAAAACATATATATACTAAGGATTATACTAAGGTATTAACCTTATCTTTATTAATATTTATAAAAAGTACTATAAGTATTATTAATAGGTTAACTATTAGAAGCTTTATTCTTTAGAAGTTATTAATAATATTTAAAGTAGTAAATATTATAGTTAATAATAAAGTTATTATAAACTTAAATATTATAGTTAACTTAGGCTATTCTAGTTTGGTTTTTAATAACCTTATTCTTTTTATATTATATAATATTTTTAATAACTTCTAATTTTTTATTACTACTAATAGTAAGTTAGTAAGACTAGAAAGTATAAATACTATTTTCTTTTAAAAAGAAAATCCTATAAACTCCTCTAAAACTATTAACTAAACTATTAAGGATATTAAATATAGCTTTCTTAGCCCTACTAATTTATTTAACTTAAAAAGATTTTAAAGAAGTTATATTAAATATAATTATTATATTATAAGCTTTATTAATACTTGATCTTATTAAAATTCTACTAAAATCCGTTAAGTAAATAATATTTATATTATTAATATATCTAATAGTACTACTATCCCTATTAATATTACTTTTAGTTTAATTAGAATTAAGATAAAGGCTTGTCTTATGCTTAAGATAACATACTAACGTTTTATCTATACCTATTTATTATAAATTATTAAAGCTTATTATTATATAAGTATATAGTTTACTTAGGAGGAAATTAATTCTTTATACTATAAGGTATACTATATTACTAAATTTATAGAAATTATTAATTATAATACCCTTCTTCCTCTTATTTAAGTAGGTAAAAAAATTCATTTTAACCTTATTAAAGTTAAGTTATTATTAATAATAGGTAAGAAGTATACTTTTTATTTTCTTAATTATTATAATAATTACTACTAGCTTATTTTACTTAATACTTATTATTATAGTATTATACTTAAGGCTATTAAGAAATTTAATAATACTTTTATTAATATAACTATATTAACTATAAAGTTATAGGTTTATAATAATACTCTAGAACTTAAAAAAATACTTAGAGATTCTTATTTTATAAGTATTTAATTCAACTTAATTACTACTTATATATTATTAATAAATAAAGTAATTAAATATATTAGTTAGACTATTATTAAAGTAGCCTATATTATACTTATTAATAATAGTCTACCTAAAAAGTTCTAAGATTACATACTGAATACTACTATTTAGATCTTCAACTTCCTACTTTGAATTAATAAGGGAAAACTTAATTCTTATAAAATTATAGTAAGAGAGTTAAATTTAGCTAAAAATTATAAGTTTCTATATCTTAAATATATCTATATATTTAAATATATTATTTATATTTATAAAAAGGGAGGCAAGTATCCTCCCTATGCTATTAAAATAGAAATATATATTATAAAAAGTTTTCTTATTAGTTATAACTTTTTATAAAACTATATCTATGATATTTATATCCCTAATATAAAGAAAGTTCTTTATTATTCTAATATTTACTTTTATAAAAATCCTAATAAGACTATTTTATATCTTTTTAATAACTATACTAAACTTAGTAGTATTAATTATGATATTCTATTTAATAAACCTAACTTATAGATCTAATACCCTAATTAGGTTTTAAATTAAAATACTACTACTATAGATAACTCCTTACTTAAGGAGAAAGAAGTTACTTTAAAAGTATATTAAACTAATAATACTTATACTATAAAATATATAACTCTACTATTAAAAAGCCTATTTCTTCCTATTACTACTATTTAATTAGAACCTATTAATATTATAAATAATAAGAGAAATAATAACTTTATAAATACTATTTAGAAATAAGAGTCAGATTATTTAGATCTTAATATTAATCTATTAAAAATAAAACTAATTAATATTCTTACTATTTCTACTTTAAGCTATCTTTATAATCTTATTATGATAAATTTATTAGATTATTATTATAAAACTTATAGTTTTTATTTTTATAATAAGAAAAAGGCTTATTTTACTATTAATATTCATATTCATCTAGATATCCTGATTACTATTATTCTTCTTATTATTATAATACTATTAAAAGTTCTTCTTTTAAATTATTCTATTTTTTATACTATTAAAGAAATAAAGGAGAGTCCTCTCTAGCTCTTATACTAAAAGCTTATATATAATACTAAGATTAACTAGATAGTTACTAAAAAGACTTTCTATATTATTAATAAACCTTTTAATACTAAAGTCTTTCTAAATATATAGATTTTTAATATTAAAACTAATATTTTAAATAATATTATAAAATTTAAGACTTAATAAGTTATTTATAGTAATTATAAGAGAAGTAATTAGTTATCTCAAGAGGTCTATACTACTATAATAATTACTACTACTATATACTTTTTCTTTACTATTATTATACTCCGCTGTCTTTTGTATAAGATATATAATTTTAATACTACTTTTCTTATAACTTTAGTACTTTAAGATATTTAAGTTTATATTTATTAACCTATAGGTTATTCTAATAATATAAATAGAATTTAATTACTCTATAAAATTCTATATAGTTTCTATAAGAATCCCTTTTAGTAATTATAGCTTATTATAACTAAAATAAAGAAAATTAGTTTTAAACCTATTAAGAGGGAGATTTACCTTTTTATTAATAAGAATCTTAATACTTATACTTTTATATATATTAATAATAGTATTATAACTATTTTTATACTTAAGATAATAAAAAAAGTTTATAAAATACTTAAAACTATATACCTTCTTAAAAATCTTAGTATTACTACTTAGTTTTTAGGATTTCAGATTTATTATAATATTATAAAGATCTTCTTATCTTAATATAAATATATTAACTCTATTCTATACTATTTTAGCTATTATAAACTTCATACTATTAAAACCCCTCTCCCTACTAATAAGGACCTTCTAATTATATAGTTGAAAGATAATTATAAGAATTAATCTTACTAGCTCTATATAAAGTAAACTAGCTATTTTAACTATAATTCCGGCTCACAAGTCTGTTTACACCAACGGGATTTTAATACTAGCTATAAGTATTATTTAAGTTAGAAAGGAAAAGTAGTAGTTCAAAAAGACTATATTGATAGTAAGCCAATAGTCTTTCAAGCATTAAGTATTTATAACTTATACTAACTATTTTACTCTATAATAAGAATTAATATTGCTTAATTTTAAATATATTATACATAGTCAATTTTCTATTAAAAATAAAATTCTATTTAGAGAACCTTTTATTTAAATATACAAAAAACTATATCTTAAAATATTTAGTAGTTATATTCTATACTTAGGAATTAGCAAGATGTAGGATAATCTTATATATAAGGTTTTGGTGTAAACAGACTTGTGACCTGTAGTTGTAGTTAGCTACTAATATTTAACTAGATATTACTTATACTATAAGTAAACTATATTAAGTAAATACTAGTCTTTTTCTTACTTATTAATATATTATTAAATACTTATTTTAATACCTTATTAGTACTACTAGTTATAGTATTATATTTAGAAGAATAAATCTTATAATAGATCTAAATCTCTATACTATAGTAGATACTACTTTTACTAATAATAGACTATTATATATACCTACTAATAGTTATATTATTTATTTTACTAGATTACTTATTACTTAGAAATCTAAAAAATAGATAATTATTACTCTAAGCTCTATAGAAATAGAGTTTATTAACCTTATACCTATTAGTATATCTCTTAAGTAGATTTAATAATATATTAAGTAGCTATTAAATTAATAGATTACTATACTTATAATCTTTTTTACTAATAATATTAATACTCTAGCTAATATTATAAACTCTCTAAATAAAATATATATATAAAATATCAATATTTAGTATAAATAAATTATTCAAGAGGTTAAGAATAATAATATAATTATTCTATATTTTATTAAGAATACCGATATAGCTACTAACGGCTTTACTAAGATTCTTAATACTATTAAATATAAGGATTTCATAAGACTACTAGGAATAGTAGATAGTTTAGATTAAAGATCGCCTCTAGAAGAATTATTAGTAACTAGATTAATCAATACCTAATTAAATAGTTTTAATACTATTAATCCTAAAAGTATTCTATTTTTAAAAACTCTTTAAATTTAAAGTTTTTAGCTTAAAATAGGTATTTTAGAAGCTTTAAACTAGTTTTATATATTTAGCTAGTTATAAGTTTAACTTAAGGGGGAGTATTAAGAAGTAGGCTTATAATTATATATATTATATACTATAGCTACTTATATTATATATTAGTCTAAATACTATAGCTTAGAAGTTTACCTTCCTACCTTAGTAGTAAGAAGCTTTTTTTCTTTATATATTACTAATAGGATTACTATTACCTTAGTTCTCATCCTCTTACTTAGAAGTTATATATAAAATAAAGAGAAAGCTAAATTTAAATAGTTATATAATATAATATATACTTATTAAGAAATCTTATTACTTAGTATAAACTTAATCTAATATATTTAAACTTCTATTTACTTTTAAATATATTAATTAATAAAACTATAATAATATTATATTGAAAATTTATTACTTAAATAGCTTAAGAATTTATATCTATTTCAATAGGAAAATCAATTCTTATAGTTACTAGTAGTAATATTAATGAAGTAAAAGAATAATTATTCTTTTAGAATAATAGTAATCTTTTTAAAACTAATTTAAACTAATTAATTCAAAAAGAAGTAGAAAAGTTAAAAAAGAAGTAGAAGTTAGAAAAATTAATAGTATTATATAGAGGAGATAATTTAGAAGAAGGGAATATTAAAAGGTTTTTAATTCTTATATTTAAATCTAAGATATTAAGAAGAGACTTTTTAGTTAAATAGTTAACTTTTATTAAATATTAGTATAATATATTACATATTCAGCCCCCTACCTAGTAGGTAGCTTTATATAATACTTAGTATTAAATCTCTATAATTTAAAAAACCTAGTAATATACTATAGTCTATATATATCTCTATAAGTAAATATAGTAAAAAGGACCTAGTAGTATAGCATTTAGTTTAGACCTAGCTCCAACCTAGAAATATACAGGTAACATAAGGTAACAAAGTAATAACTAGATGCGCGAACTTACCAGCATAAGCTGCGTAATAGTCTCTAGTTATAAAAGCGTAGCTTTATTAAATATTCAAAAGGTAATTAGTTAGACTTTAATAATTTCTTATTCAAACTATAGAGATAATTTAATTTCATAGAAGATAACTTTATTATAAATCAGAATAAAGTCTAATATATAGGTTTATACTTAAAAGGTATTATTTCTTATTAGTAGATTAAGTAAGTTATTATTATTTAGAACAATAATATTAAATAGGTTATTTAAATAGTAATAGAAGAATAACTCAAGTCTAATATAGATAATAATATTATTTAATTTATTATTATAATAGTTAAATTGGATATAATTTACTAGAAAGTTAGCTAATTTTACTAATAGTTTCTTAAAACATATAAGATTTTTAAAGTAGAATACTTTAATATCTTATTAGAAAGGCTTTAAATTATTAATATTATTAACTACTTATTATTTAAGTTAAAATATATACTTATAAATAATAATTTACTAATTATATACTAGGATTTAAATTATATAGTTAAAAGATAGAGATAGTTAAATAATTTCTAAATAGGTCTATTTTAATAGAATTTATTTTTAAGACTGTAGAATAGAAGAATTAATGACTATTAGTTATATAGATAGTTATTTTAATTTAAGAGATAAGTAGGGAAAGTTAGTTAAAAGAACTATTTCTTATAGTTATCTTTTTACTTAAAATTAATAAAAGAGGGGATTCTATAGCCTTAAGTAGTTACTCCTTAAAAACTACCTCAATATTATAATTATAGAAAGATAGGCTATTTATTATATTAGTATAGTAAGAATATTTTTTATACTTATAAGAAGTCTAGATAAGTAAGAGATCTTCATTATACTTTAAAATAAAGAATCAATAATATTTATTTAGTTATGTTTATTCTGTACCTAGAATAATATCTAAGTTTTTTACCCTATATATAAACTTAACCATAAACTTTATTTAATAATAGTATTAATACTAATACTAGCTTATAACTACTTAAAATAGTAATAAAATTACGTATTATTATAGATAATTATATCCCTAGTTCTGATATTTAACTTTATAATAATAGACGACCTTATAGTAATAATCTATATAGAGAAAGTCTTATTAAAGCTAAGGCTTAATATATATAGCTAAAAGTAACTACTAAGGTTGTAGGGTTAAGAACCTTTTTAAACTTTTAGAAAATAGGTCAAAATAGAATATTTATAAGAACTAAGTACTTTACAACTTATTATTTTTCTATATCTTTTATAACAGATTTAAAATCCCCTTAAAATCTATATAGCTATTTATAAGAAGAAAAGTATAAGATAAGTATAATAATATTTATTTATAACTTCTATAATTAGTATATTATATATTTAGGCCCCTATTTAGTAGGTAGCCTTATACAACGCCTAGTCTTAAATCTCTATAATACAAGAAAACC
The DNA here is from genome assembly GCA_000350065.2 of Colletotrichum orbiculare MAFF 240422. Classification (NCBI taxonomy): domain Eukaryota; kingdom Fungi; phylum Ascomycota; class Sordariomycetes; order Glomerellales; family Glomerellaceae; genus Colletotrichum; species Colletotrichum orbiculare. Next base: position 1,102,564 of record AMCV02000012.1, read on the forward strand.
TAATAATATACTATAGCTTGTATATATCTCTATATGTAAATATAGTAAAAAGGACCTAGTAGTATAATATTTAGTTCAGACTTAGTCTTAATCTAGAAATTAGTATAAGTTATATATTAATCTCCATAGTAAGTTATAGTTTAATATATTAGTAGTAGCTTCAAAGTATTAAACTTACTATGGTAGTACTTATAATATTAACTCATACTAATTAGAACGCTACTAGGATATCTTAATAATACTAGCCTTATAGATAAAAGAAAGTAATAAACTATAGACTAACCCTTTCTTCATTCTATAATAATACTACTACTAATAATAATAATAATAACAATAAGAATACTATTACTATACTTAACTCCTATAGCTTCAATATCAATATTAATCTTCTTAAAACTATTAATAACTATAAGGACTATAACTACTCTTATAAAAGCCTAAATAAACTAGTATTATATAAAGATAACTTTACTATTCTTTCTAACCTTCTTAAAATAGCTATAGCTAAATTCAACTTTAAAATATTATTAATAAATAAAGCTATTAGTATAGCTAAAAAACATAAGATTCAAAGAATAAAAAAGAATCTAATACTTAAAAGTAGGATATTTAATAATAATTCTAAATACTTTAAATATATATTAGAAGTAGCTTATTAAGTGCTACTTTATTCTAAAAAGATATAAATATTGAAATCCATAGTAGTTATTAACTAATAGTTAGAAAGGTTCAAGATAGTATTATTTAGTAAGATAACTTAAGGTTAGAGATATTATATTATATACTATCAATATAATATTATTATATAATATTCAAAAACCTAAAGTAACTATAGCTATTATAGTTAGTATAGAATATGTTATAGTATAAGTTCTAGTCGGGTGCAAATTATTCTCTATATAAAACAAAAGGCTTATAATTTCTATAATTAAAGTTATTAGTTTATTAAATTAGGTTTCCATAATATTATCCTAAATGCTATAATTAATGAGTAGTTTATAAATATTTAAAACATAGTTATCTCATTATCCTAAGAATTACTATATTAAGATAAAAGGTTTAAAACCTAAGTATTAATTAGATAATATTTGAATATTAATACATTATTATACTACTAATTACTAGATATTTTAGAATATAATAACAATATAATTATAAGGGTTTTGAAAGTTATTGAATTATATTAAAAGTATTTATATCTATATTAGTATTATTTATATATTAGTTATATTTAATTAATATATCAAGATTATTTATTAATAAGAATAAACTAAGTCCTACTATATTTAAATAGAGATTATAAGTTAATTCATATTAATTTAGTTACTTTTACGTTATACTTAGAATGGTATCTAAGCTCTAAACCTTATATATAAATTTGACTATACATTTTACCTAATAATAGTATTCGTGCTAATACTAGCTTATAACTAATTAAAATAGTAATAAAATTACTTATTATTATAGATAATTATACTCCTAGTTCTAATATTTAACCTTATAGTAGTAGAAAACCTTATAGTAAAAATTAAAGAGACCTTTATTATAACTAGGGTTTAATATATTTAGCTAAAAGTAACTATTAAGGTTATAGGGTTGAGAAGTTTTATAAACTTTTTTAAAAACGAATAAAATAGAATATTTATAAAAGCTAGGTGTTTTATAATCTATTATTCTTCTATATCTATATTTGTATAATAGAATTGAAATTTCTTTGAAATCTATATAGCTACTTATAGAAAGAATACTATAGAATAAGTATAGAAATATCTAGCTATAATTATTATAATTAAAGCTATTAGTATATTAGATTAAGTGTAAATGAAAGTATTCTAAATATTATAATTAATAAGTAGCCTATAGATATTTAGAAGAAAATTATCTAACTATCCTATAAATTACTATATTAAATTAGTAATATGAGAAACTAAATATTAATTAGATAATATTTTAATATTAATATTTTATTATAATACTAATTCCTAGATACTTAAGAATATTATAATGATATAATTATAAAGATTTTAAAAGTTATCTAGTTATATTAGAAATATCTATATCTATATAAGTAATATTTATATATTAGCTATATTTAATTGATATACTAAGATTATTTATTAAAATGCGTAAGTTAAGTCTTATTATATTTATATAGAGATTATTGATTAGTTTATATTAATAGTAGAGAACTTTTTATATTAATAGTATAAAGTTTTATTTTAAGGATAAATAAAGCTTAGTCTAAAAGATGTTAAAATTATAAATACTCAAATTATAATAAATATTTGAATAGAATACTTATAATTAGTAGTAATTAAATATCTCAAGATATTTGAATTATATATTGATAGCTATAAAGGTATAAGGGTGTAAAGTTAATATAGAAAGAGTCATTAGTTGTTTATTATTAAGGAAGTTAATATAAGGTAGGTATACTAGTTATAATTATAAGGGGTTTAGCTTTAGATTAACTAGGGGCTAGTTATAGTAGTTAGTAGGGGGGTAGGAAGGCTGAAGTTATAATTTAAAGAGTAATATGTCTACTAATAGTTATAGTAGAAAGCAAGCTATTGGCTCTTCTTATTAACTGATATTAATAGTAGAGAACTTTTATATTAATAATATAAAGTTTCATTTTAGGGATAAGTAGGGTTTAGTCTAGAAGATATTAAGGTTATATATATTAAGGTTATAATAAATATTTGAATAGAGTATAGTTAGTAGTTAATAAATATCTTAAGATATTTAAATTATAGGTAGCTATAAAAGCGTAAAAGTATGAAGGCATAAGGGTATAAGGGCATAAGAGTATAAAGATATAAGGTTATTATAGAAGGAGTTATTAGTTGTTTATTATTGAAAAGGTTGACATAAGGCGGGTATACTAGCTATTATAGCTATAAGGGGTTTAGCTTTAGATTAACTAGAAGTTAGTTATAGTAGTTAGTAGGGGAGTAAGAAGGCTGAAGTTATGTTTTAGGAAGTAATATATCTACTAATAGATATAGTAGAAAGTAAATTATCAGCCTTTCTTTTAATAATTTTTATATTCTATAAAATTTAAAAGTTTATTGACATTTTAAAACTAAAGTATTAATTTATATAAGGAGAAATCAGAAGAAAGAAAAAGTATTTATTAACTTAAAGGCTAATAAGAATATTTCAGGCTAGAAGATATTATATAATATTAAATTTATAGAAATTAGTTTAATACTAAAGATAATAGGCTTTTAGGGGGGGAGTAATATCTAAATATAGAATATAGACTATAGTTATAAAGATTATAGATAACTTTAGTATAATATAGATAAAGTCTTATATATTTAAAATAAGTAATATTAATAAATATAATATAATCCTTAAGATCTCTTAGAAAAGAAAGCTAAAGTCTAATTTAGAGTTGAAAACTCTAAGTTAAACCTATTTTTAGTTATTATTAATTTCAAGTTAATATATAAGGCTAAGGTAATTAATAAGGCTAAGAAGTAATATAAATCTATATTAGTAATCTTAATTATATTAGTATTAATAGAAGGGGAGTAATAAGCTACTTAGTAATAACCTATAGGAAATCTAAATACAAAAAGTTAATCTTAGTTAATTACTATTAGAATATTAAGAGTAAACTTATATTTTTAATCTAAGAAAAATTAGTATTTTTATAAGAGAAGATACTTATATATATATATAATAGAATTAGAGGAAAGTAAGAAGTCTCTGTAAAGTGTTATTTATCTCCTTATAGAAAAATAGTTAGAAGAATTATATTAATACTCTATATTAATTTTTGAAAAAAGATAGATTGAGATATCAAAAAGTCTTATAGAAATACTAATACTACTTATTTTAAAAAAGGAAGTAAATTAAAATTACATATAAACTATAGAAGTCTAAATAATATTACTATTGAGAACGATATATTACTACTACTTATTAGTGAGATTTTAAATTATTTAAAAGGAGTCTTATAGTTTATGAAATCAGATTCAAAAGGTATATACTATTAAATCTATATATTACTAGGAGATAAATAGAAGATAGTATTTTGGATAAATATAAATGTTTAAATATTATATAATATTATTTAGTTTAATAAATATCTTAATAACCTTCTAAATATATATTAATAATATTTTAGTAAGCCTTATAGATATTATATATATTGTCTATTTAGATAATATGTTAATATTTATTGAGACTAAAGAAGACTATATAGAAGTATTGAAAAGAGTATTAAATTAGTTATTAACTATAGGATTCTATATTAATTTAGAGAAGTATAAATTCTATATATAAATAATTAAACCTTTAAATTTTATTATTTCTCCTAAGAGTATTATTATAGAAGAAGAAAGAATATTAATAATTAAAGAGTAGCTACTATTTATTAATATTAGAAAGATCTAAGTCTTCTTACAATTTATAGAATTCTATAAGAGATTTATTTAGAACTATTTAAAAATGTATATTAAACTTATTAATTAGCTAATTAAATATATAAAATGAAGATATAATAATCCTTAACGTAATTAAAATCTTTAAAGATCTAAGAGATAGATTTACTTCAATATTTATTTTATGATACTTCAATCTAACTTATTTAACTTATATAGAGATAGATATTTTGAATTTTATTATAAGAATAATAATTATCTAAGTAAAAGAAAGATAATAATAATTACTAATTTACTTTTTATAGAATTTAAGAAGAAAAGAATTGAAATATAATATATTAGAAGTAAAATTACTAGTTATTTATAAAGTAATACTTATATAGAAGTATTACCTTTTATATTTATGATATAAGGTTATCTTTATTACGAATTACTGTTGAGGGGTGGGCTTGTGGCTATGTATGTTATGTACTATAAGTACCTACGTCACGTGCTAGTTTAGGTTAGTCTAGAGGCTTGTCCCCTCGCCTTAGTACTATGAGGCTCTCTTTTTCTAGATATTACTAATAGGATTACTATTGCTTTAGTTTTCGACTTCTTACGTAGAGGTTATATAATTATTTAAACTATTAATATTTAATAGTAGAGTTCTAACTAGATAACTATTGAATAAATTTTTTTTAAAATATATCATTAAATTATATTATTAATTATTAGGAGGAGCTAATAGCTTACTTTTGATTGCAACTATTATAGTAGGGGGATATTAAAAATAGTTAATGTGTTTATGAAAACCTACTTGTACGTCTTTTTTCAGAACTTTAATATTCTACCTACTATCTCGAAATACTTACTACACCCCCTAGATAAAAAATAAAAATCAGAAAACTATATTCTATATTTTAATAGCAATCTAGAATATAGGGAAGATACTAAGGAGGTATATCTACCTATAGGGTAATCTTTTTAGAAAGTATAAGTATATAGTATATTTATAATATTATTTCGCACTATAAACTTTAAGATAGTAGTATTTTACATATTAGCTACAGTATACCTCTTAAATTAACGAAATATAATAAAAGATATATCCTTATAATTCTTAAATTTCAGCCTTTTATTATATATTAAGAACTTTACAATTTGATATATTAAAAAATCTCTATTTGTACTTTTTGATAAGCTTTTTAATCTTAAGGTATTAATTACTTCTAAATAGTAATAAGGTTGTATTTAAATAAAGAATTAGCTGTTAAGTAGTATAAATAAGCTTTTAAATACTAAGATAAACCTATTGAACTTTAGTATTCTATACTCTTCAACGATAAGAGTATTATTAATAAAAATACGGGTTATTACTATAAGTAGGTTTTTTACCTACTAAGTATATTTTTAAATTTAATTTTTGATACTATTTTATAATTTAACTTATATTATAATAAACTCAATTACTATATAAAAGAACTATATTTAACCTTAATACTAATTGTAATAGTTTTCCTAGATGTTCTGGGGAGGTATTTTATTTAGTGTAAGGTTTCTATTAATCCCTCTATATAGCGATATAGAGGCCTATAGAGGAAGTATTATTATTACTATTTATATTGAAATATTTAAAGAGGTACTACTAATGATTTTTAATTGAAATATAGTATTTATATAAGATAATACCTCTATTTATTTAGCAAAAATCACGATTCTGTTCCTTAAGGAAAAAGGGTTTCTAATAATTAAATAGCCCCTATATTTACTAGATATAAATCTAATTAAAAATATGTAGAAATTACTAAAAGAATATATTATGAGGGATTTTCCCTATTTATCTAAAGCTTGAAAAAACAAATAGATGTTTTGTAAGCTTATATTGGCTATAATTGAAGCTTGGGATAACCTTGAGGATAGCTTTATTAAAATACTAATTACTAATATACTGCAGCATATTAAAGCCCTTATTAAAGCTAAGAGCTAGTATACGAAATACTGAATAAACAAACCTGTAGATATCTCACTTATGTATCACTGTTATTTTTTACGTATTTTTTATAATTAAATTGATAATATTATTACACTTAGCGTATATCGGGTAGTTTTGGCATTGATGTGTCGATAGGGCTGAAATTACGTGTTGACTATTTTTAATATCTTCCTACTGTAGTAGATATACTACTTTTTGAAATATAACTTCAGCCTTCCTACTCTTATAAACTACTATAGCTAGCCCCTAGTTAATCTAAAGCTAAACTTCTTATAGCTATAGTTGGTATACCTACTTTATATCAACGTTTTTAATAATAAATAATTAATAATTCTTTTTATAATAACCTTACGCTTTTATACTTTTATTGCTATATATAATTCGAATATCTCGAGATATTTAATTACTACTAACTATAGGTATTCTATTTAAATATTTATTATAATTTTAATATCTATAAATTTAATATCTTTTAGACTAAGTTCTACTTATTCTTAAGATGAAACTTTATATTACTAATATAGAAGTTCTCTACTGCTAATATAAGCTAATTAATAATTTCTATATAAGTATAATAAGATTTAGCTTACTCTTATTAATAGATAATCTTAATGTTTTATTGAATTATAGCTAATATATAAATAATACTAATATTGATATAGATATTTCTAGTATAATTAGAGGGTTTTTAAAGCCCTTATAATTATATTATTATAATACTCTAAAGTATGTAGTAATTAATATTGTAATAAAATATTAATATTAAAGTATTAACTAATCAATACCTAATTTCCAATAGTACTAATTTAATATAGTAATTTATAAGATAACTAGATAATTTTCTTTTAAATATCTATAAGCTACCTATGAATTATAATATTTAGAATAGTCTTATTGAAACCTAGTTTAATATATTAATAGCCTTAAGTATAATAATTATAGCTAGATATTTCTATACTTAATTTATAATTTCTTTTTTATAAATAGCCGTATAGATTTTAAGGAGATTTTAATTCTATTATAAAAATATAATATATTATTATTCTAGCTGCTAGAGTTTACTAAAGATAGGATACAAAAGAGTAATAGATTATAGAATACTTAGTTCTTATAAATATTCTACTATGTTCTATTTTCAAGAAGTTTATAAAAAAATTTAACTTTATAATTTTAATAGTTACTTTTAGCTATATATATTAAGTTTTAGTTTTAATAAGACTCTCCCTAATTATTACTATGAGGTCTTTTATTATTATAAAGTTGAATATTAGAACTAAAAGTATAATTATCTATAATACTCTTTTTATAAGTAGTTATATAGATTTCGAGGAAATTTTAATTCCATTATGAAAGTATAGTATACTACTACTCTAGCTACTAGGTTATACTAAGGATAGGATATAGAAGAATAATAAATTGTAGAATCCCTAGTTTTTATAAGCGTTTTATTTTATTCTATTTTTAAGAAGTTGATAAAGGTTTTTGATTTTATATTTTAGTAGTTATTTTTAGCTATATATATTATGTTTTAGTCTTAATAAGATTCTCCCTAATTATTACTCTAAGGTCCTCTATCACTATAGGGTTAAATATTAGAACTAGAGGTATAATAATCTATAATAATAAGTAATTTCATTACTATTTTAACTAGTTATAAGTTAGTATTAGTATAAATATTATTATTAGGTAGAATTTATAGTTAATTCTATATATATAGTGTAGAGCTTAGATACCATTCTAGGTATAGAGCAAAAGTAACTAAGTATTATTAATTACTAATTAGGGAAGTAAAACCTAGTAGATAATCTATTCGGATAATTAGATAATTAAGTTCTAAAAAAAGAAACTTAAGGAACTAAAAATACTTTTCGAAAAGACTTCTTAACTTAATTCTTAGATAGAATAATAGTATTATCCTTTTGAAACTAAAGATTACTAATAAATCTAAGAGATATTATTCTAAAGAGATTAGAAAGAATATTAGAAGAAGGGATTTAACAAATATAGAAAGAGATTATTATTAAGAGAAGAAAGGGATTATATATGAAAAAAAAAGATTTAGTTTATAGATAAAGAAGTAAGAATAAGATTCTAAAGTAAGCTAATTATTATGAATAAATATCAACTTTAAATTGACTTATCAATAGCTTTTTATAATAAATCCTTAAAGAAGCTAGTTAAATATTATTAAACTATTTAAGGAGTTAAAATAGACATACTAATAGAAATTCATAAGAAAGAGTATTATAGAATGTATATTAAGATATATAATATATTAATAGTCAAAGTTTCAATATTACTTCTTATATAGTAAGTTAATACTTCTACTGATACTTATTAATTTATAGTAATATATTAATATAAACTTTATTATTAAATTACTTACGTTAATTCGATTTCTAGAGAAATACTATCATAGTATATTAATAATAATTGATTGATTTAAAAAATACATATTCTGTTTACTAATAACAGAATTCCTAATAATAGATAAATTAGTTATCTTTATAATAAATAATATCTTCTTTAAGTATAGAGTTTTATAAATTATTCTATTTAAAAGAAACTTGCTATTTATGAATAAGGTTTAAACTCTTATTACTACTAGCTATTAACAAGAAATCAAATATAGTATACTATCTACAAAATAATAAATAAATAGAATAGTAAAATTAAAATATAAAATACTTCCTAAGAATAATAGTTAACTTTAATTAAAACAATTAAGTAAAATAGTTACCTATAGTTAAGTTTATTTATAATATTTCAATTTATAGTACTATAAGGATTATACTAATAGATATTTTAATAAGTCATTAACTAAAGAAATCTTATAATAGCTCTCTAGAAGGTATCAAATTTAAAGTAGTTCTTATAATAAAAGAAAGAGTAAAATACCTCTAATTGTATTAAGCATAGCTAATAGTCTTATTAGAAGAAGTGAAAGATATATACTAAGTAATATAATAAGAGAAGAAAGTAGTTAGACTTTAAAATTAATAATTATATATTACTATCTATTAAGAATATTTAGTAAACATAACTAGTTAGAAAGCTATCTAATAAATACTTAGGACTATTTAAAATAATATAAATAGTTAATAGGAATTAAATATTCAAATTTGATTTAGATAAAAAGTATAGGATTTATAATATCTTCTTCTTATTATAATTAATAAAATATAAAAGTAATTTACTAGTATTCTAAATAGTTTTTATTAAAAGCTTAGAAGACAGTATATATAATATTAATTATATAATAAATTATAAAGAACTATAAATATACTATTAGTATTTAGTTAAGTAGAAAGAATATGAAATAGAGGAAAATGTAACAGACTTTTAGCGAAATATATTATTAGAATTAAGATTAGAATATAAAGAAGGTCTTCTAGAGATTACTAATAAATTATATAGAGAGTAATATATATGAATTATTATAAGAGTATAGCTCAAGGCTTTAACTAGGAAAGGTTTATATAAAAAAGTAGGATTTATATTATTATATAAATTATTACTTAAAAGATCTAAGTTATAATCTTTTAGCTAAAAGCTCTTTCTAATACTTGAATAGTTCTAACTAGCTAATTATTAGGTATATTATATAGTCTTATTAGTATATCTTTATAATTATCCCTTCTTCTTAAAAGCCTTAGTCTCCAAAGTTATAATTATATATTCCTTAATATTTATTATAAAGCCTATAGGAGGGGCTAATAGCTCGCTTGCTACTATAACTATTAGTAGATATATTACCCCCTAAAATATGACTTCAACCTTCCTATCCTTCTATTAACTATTATAGCTAGCCTCTAGTCAATTTAAGATTAAACCCCTTATAGCTATAACTAATATACCCACCTTATATCAACTTTTTTATAAATAATAAATAACTAATAACTCCTTCTATAATAACCTTATACCCTTATATTTTCACAACTATATATAATTCAAATATCTCAAAATATTTGATTACTACTAACTATAAGTATTCTATTTAAATATTTATTATAATCTCAATATTTATAACTTGAATATCTTTATTATAAACTAAACTCTAACTACTCTTAAGATAAAACTTTATATTATTAATATCAAAATTCTCTACTATTAATATAAGTTAACTTATAATTTCTATATAAATATAATAAAACTTAGCTTATTCTTATTAATAAATAATCTTAATATATTAAGTATAATTAATATATAAGTAATATTTATACAAATATAAATACTTCTAATATAACTAAATGACTTTTAAAACTTCTATAATTATATTATAATAACACTCTAAAGTATCTGATAATTAGTATTATAATAATATATTAATATTAAGATATTATCTAAGTAATACTTAATCCTTAATACTATTAACTTAATATATTAAATTATAAGTGAACTAGATAAAATTCTTTGAAATATCTATAAACTACTTATTAATCATATAGTAGGGGAATATTAAAAATAGTTAATACTTCGCGAAAATCTACTTTCGCGTCTTTTTCGCCAATTTCAATATTCTACCTATTATCTTGAAATACCTATTATACCCCCTAGACAAAAGATAAAAATCAAAAAACTATATTCTACGTTTTAATAGTAATCCTAAATATAGGGAAGATATTAAATAGGCATATTAGTTAAAAGAATAGTAGTTATTAAAAGAGTATTAATATATAATATATTTATAATATTATTTTATATTATAAATAATAAGATATTAGTATTTCTTAAATTAGTTATAATACCCTTTTAAAATTAATAGATTATAATAAAAGATATATTCTTATAGTTATCAGCCTCTAGCTTTTTATCCCTATTAAAGATCTTTATAATCTAATTTACCTATATATTACTATTCGTACTCTTTAATAAGCCTTATGATCTTAGGGGGTCTATTACTATAAGGTAGCGATAAAGCTATATTTAAATAAAGAAGTAGCTAAAATATAGTGTAAATAAGCTCTTAAATATTAAGATAAACCTTTTGAATTTTAGCATTCTATTCTCTTTATAGATAAGAGTTCTATTAATAAAGGTATGGGATATTAATATAGCTAGGTTTTTCGCCTACTAAGTATATTTTTAATTTTAATTTTCATATTAAAATTAAAATCTAATTTATATAAAAATAGGTTTAATTGCTAGTTATAAAAAATATATTTAATTTTAGTACTATATATAATACTTCTTTTAGATATTTTAAGGCGGTATCTCCTATAGTATAAAAACCCTATTAATTCCTCTCTATAGAGATTTAAATACCCCTTATAAGAGTATTATAGCTATAGTTTATATTAAAATACTTAAGGAAGTACTACTAACGATCTTTAATCTAAGTATAATATTTATATAAGATAATACTATAATCTATTTAGTAAAAATTATAATTTTATTCCTTGAGGAAGAAGGTTTTCTAGTTATTAACTAGCCCCCCTATTTACTAGATATAAACCTAATTAAAAATATATAGAAAGTACTAAAAGAATATATTATAAGGGATTTTCCCTATTTATCTAAAGCTCTAAAAAGAGAATAGATACTTTATAAGCTTAGTAATACTATAATTAAGGTTTAGGATAACCTTAAGCCTAATCTGATTGAGAAACTTATTAATAGTATACTTCGGCATATTAAAACTCTTATTAACGCAAAAGGCTAGTATACGAAATACTAAATAGATAAACTAGTAGATATATTAATAATAAATACATATTAGGTTTTTATATATTTTTAATATTTAATTTGACAACGCTATCATATTTGGTGTATGAAGGGTGGCTTCGGAACCATCGGGTTAATGCGGGTGGATTTTAGTGTTGACCGTTTTTAATGTCTCCTTACTGTAGTATTCAACATAACTTTATTAAAGCTTATTCTAATAGAATAATAACTTGAATTATAATAATTATAAATAGATATTTCCATACTTATTCTATAGTATTCTTTTTATAATTAGTTATATAGATTTCAAAGAAATTTTAGTTTTATCTTAAAAGATATAGAAGAATAATAAATTATAAAATGCCTAACTTTTAGTATTCTATCTTATTCCATCTTTAAGAAGTTTTCAAGAATTCTCAATTCTATAACCTTGATAATTACTTTTAACTATATATATTAAATCCTAATCTCAATAAAGCTCTTTCTATATAAATTATTATCATAAAATCTTCTACTACTATAAGCTTAAATATTAAAACTAGAAGTATAATTATCTATAATAATAAGTAGTTTTATTATTATTTTAACTAGTTATAAGCTAGTATTAGCACAAATACTATTATTAGATAAACTTTATAGTTAAATCTATATATAGAGTAAAGAGCTTAGATACTATTCTAAGTATACAGCAAAAGTAACTAAATTATAAAACCTATATATTATTACTAATTATTCATTATATAAAATCCTTCTTTAATATTAATAATTATTCTACTATAATATTATTATTTACTTAACTAATTCTTTATAGTCTAAATAATAGAACTGATCTTTATTATTGATATTATTAGGTTCTTATTTATTCTCTCTGTTATTTATAAATATATTTATTATTATCTTAGTGATATACTAATATTTTCAATTTGTATAGTATCTCTTCAGTAGGAATAATTCTTCAAACTTTATTATAATCCTTTATATTATTTTACTATATATTTAATATATGTTATCTATTGTTTCTATATATATCTTACTATCTTCTATATTTGTATTTATGCTATTTTTATCCTTTTAATATCCTTCTATATTATTGTCTTACTAATTATTTCTAACTTATTATTTTTCTCTTCTCTTTTTCTTCTTCTTCTTTATCATTAATATATTATATATATTATAAAAATATTCTATATTATTATTACTACTACTATTCTTTAGGTATTTCTCTATAATAATAAAAAAGTTATTAATAAGGATTTTTCATGCCTAAAGGTTAGTGACTATTTAGTTTATTTTAATATATAAAGATTACTCTATATTATTAATAATTATATATTGAAATAAATCTTTTATAAGAATAACAAGTTGAGATATTATTATATTAATTATCTTTTCGCTATATACTTACTATTTATATTAACGTTTACTTTTTCAGTTTTATTTAAATCATATGATACTACTTAGATAACTCAAAATTTGACTTTTATCTCTTACTAAATAATTTAATAAAATACTTTAATTTCTAAATATAAAGATAAGTTACTTTAAACCTTTATTAAAGTCTCAGTAAAATAGTAATCTATAAGTAATATTACTTATAAACCCCTTATTAATATAAAGAAGATAAAATTTAATTCAAAATATCTTCTCCTCTGGGAAATATTATCTATTTATAAGTATTTAAATATTATGCATTTTATTACTATGAACTTACTAAGAGAGGGGCTAATAGCTTACTTTCTACTATAACTAGTAGTAGATATATTGCCTCCTGAAATATAACTTCAGCCTTCTTACCTCCTTACTAACTATTATAGCTAGCTGCTAATTAATCTAGAGCTAAACTCCTTATAATTATAATTAGTATATCCGCCTAATATTAACCTTTTTAATTATAAATAATTAATAACTCTTTCTATAATAACCTTACGCCTTTATACTTTTATAATTATATATAATTTAAATATCTAGAGATATTTAATTACTACGAATTATAGATATTCTATTTCAATATTTATTATAATTTTAATATTTATAGCCTTAATATTCCTACTAAGTCCTACCTATTTTTAAGATAAGACTTTATACTATTAATATAACAGTTCTCTATTATTAATATAAACTAACTTATAATCTCTATATAAGTATAATAAGATTTAGCTTACTCTTATTAGCAAATAATCTCAATATATTAATTAAGTATAGTTAATCTATAAATAATACTTATATAGATATAAACACTTCTAACATTATTAGATAGCTTTTAAAACCTCTATAATTATATTATTATAATATTCTAAAATATCTAATAATTAGTATAATAATAAGATATTGATATTAGAATATTATCCAGTTAATACTTAGTCTCTAATATTATTAGTTTAATATAGTAATTGATAGGATAGTTAGATAATTTTTATTGGAATATGTATAGTCTATTTATTAATTATAGTATTTAGAGTAATTCTATTCAGGTTTAATTTAACATACTGGTAGCTTTAATTATAATCGTTATAGCTAGATATCTCTATATTTATTCTATAATACTTTTTCTATAAATAATTATATATATTTTAAGAAGATTTTAATTTTATTATAAAGATATAGATATAGAACAGCAATAGATTACAGAATACTTAGTTCTTATAAATACTCTATTTTATTCTATCTTTAACAGGTTAATAAAGGTTTTAACCTTATAACTCTAATAGTTATTTTTAATTATATATATTAAGCCTTAGTCTTAATAAACCTCTCTCTAATTATCATTATAAAGTCTTCTATTACTATAGGGTTAAATATTAGAACTAGAGGTATAATTATTCATAATAATAAGTAATTGTATTATTATTTTAACCAGTTATAAGTTAGTATTAGTATAGGTTTTATTATTAGGTAGAACTTATAGTTCAATCTATATATAGGGTGTAGAGCTTAGATACTATTCTAGGTATAGAGCAAAAGTAACCAAATAGATTTACTAAATATTTATCTTATTATTCCTATTAATTATTTAAATAGCTTAAAGTTCTAAAATCTAAAGAAGAAGTATATTACTAATTATCTATTATATAGCTTACCTATCTTTATAATAATAACCTTATTATTACTCTAAAATAGCGATTTATTTGTTTCCTTAATATGCCTTATTATACCTTAATATTTAAAGGTATTAAAACTCTTATTATTATGAAACTACTTTAATTTAATAATAAGTCTTACTATTATCTTACTAATTATATTAAGTATAATATATTTAAATGTCTTATTATTATTATTAGTAGTTAGCTTATTTCTTAGAAGTCTAATCTTATTATACTTTATAATATATATATCTTTAGTTTACTATTCTCTATTAATAATAAAAGTGAAAATAGTAATAATAATTAAAATAGTAATATATAGGAGTATAGCTAAAAGCTTTGACTAAGAAAGATTTAGATATATAGATAAGGTCTATATTACTATATAGACTATTACTTAAAGGATCTAAGTTGTAATTCTTTAACTAAAAACTCTTTCTAGTATTTTAGTAATTATAACTAATTAGTTATTAGATATATTATATAGCCCTATTAATATATCTTTATAATTATCCCCCCTTTGAAAAACTTTAATCCCTAAAGCTATAGTTATATACCTTCTAATATCTATTATAAAATTATATATTATTATTAACTATATATTATATAAAATACTCCTTTAATTTTAGTAATTATTCAGCTATAGTATTATTATTTATCTTAGTGAATTTTTATAGTCTGAATAATAGAACTAATTTTTATTATTACTATTATCAAATTCTTATTTATTCCTTCTATTATTTATAAATATATTTATTATTATCCTAGTAATATATCGATACTTTTGGTTTTTATAGTATTATTCTAATAGGAATAGTTTTTTAAACTCTACTATAATCCCTTATATTATTTTACTATATATTTAGTAAATATTATCTACTTTTATTATATATATCTTATTATCTTTCAATTTTCATTTATACTATTTTTATCCTTCTAATACTCTTCTATATTATCTTACTAATTATTCCTAATTTACTATTTTTTCTTTTCTTCTCTTTTTCCTTTTTTTTCT
>AMCV02000012.1:1139872-1169768 GCA_000350065.2 Colletotrichum orbiculare MAFF 240422
GACTATATAAAAGAAGAAGTAGAATTTTATAATATATTACTAATTCTTATGAATAAGTTATAACTTATTAAGTTATTACTAATAGATATTTATTAGAGAAGTATTAAAAGTAATGGAAGTCTAAAATTAATAAAGGTTTTTATTTAAATAATATAAATATAAGAAGGATATTTTAGTATAAAAACTAAATTTAAAAGTAGAAAATATTTAACTTCTTAAGAGTATTACTCTTTTAGGAATACTAAAAGTATAGTAATAATTATAATTATAGTTATTTATAGTAAAGAGATATATAGAATAATAGAGAATATTTAGTAAATATTAGTAAGTAAGGAGAATTTATAAAGAATAAGAATTATTATTCTAATATAATATATCTTATATTTAGTCGTAAGGAGTTTTATAAAAGTTAGAATAATATATTTCATATGGAATTCTAAAAATATTAAATAAATTGTTAAAAGGTTATAGACTTATAATAAAGACTATTAGATATATATAGAAAGGATTTAAGAAATAGCTAGTAATTAGAAAGACTATTTAGTAAATATAGAGGGGATATTCTTTTTTAAAGAAGACTAATTATATTAAATATAGTATCTTTAAGATATAAAATTACTTATTTATATTGTAATAAGAATAAGGCAGGCTATATAAGTATTAATAAAATTTATAATCTAATAAAATAAACTTTCTATTAGAGTAATATAACTATAAATATATAGAACTATATAATATTATATTAAGTCTACTAAGGAATTAGGATATTAAAATATAAATTATATAACTAGTTACAATTTCTATTTATCTTAAGAAAACTATTTTAGGAAATTAGTATAGATTTTATTATAAGACTTTTAGAGAGTATTTATTAAAATAGTAGTATATATAATATTATCCTAGTTATTATAGATAGATTTATAAAGTTTATAGAATTCATTCTAATAATAAAGAGGTTAAAAATTACAGATCTAGTAGTAATATTATATAAGGAAGTAGAATATTAATTTAGTATTCTAGAAGGTATTATTAGTAATAGGGATAAACTCCTTATAAATTAATTTTAAGAAGAATTTATAATAGAGCGACTAATTAAGAAATAACTATTAATAGTATACTACTTAGAAATAAATAGTTAAATAGAGTAAATATACTAAATCTTAAAATATTATCTTAAGGTATTTATTAATAGTTTACCTACTATTTAAATAGTATATTTAAGAAAAGTTATATTTATATATAATAATAATAGATATAATATTACTAAGTACTTATTAATAGAAGGACTATTGAGATTCTATTTAGAAATAGTCTAATACCTACTTTCTAATTATATATATAAAATTAATATCTTAAGTTATTTATATTAATTAAATATATTGCTAAATAGTAGAGTATTAGTAAATAGTAGTGAAAAGTTAGGTAAAAATGTATAACTTAAGATATTAATTATATATATAGAATTAAAAAGTAAGTATTGTACTATTAATAAAGAATTCTAAATTTAAATAGAAGAAGTTACTATTAAAATATATTAAAGTTTTAATAGTAGATAAAATAAAAGAGTAAATACATAAATTATATCTACTAGAATAATATTACTAGAAATATAATATTTTCTCTATCTTTTTATCAAAACTATAGATAGAAAAATATAGGAATACTAATAGTTAGATTATTCTCTTTAAATTAGAAGATAATCCTATAGAATAACAAATAGAAGGAATTATAGAGAAGTAAGGAGATAGAAATAATAAATACTTCCTTTTAAAATAAGCTAAATACTTTATAGAATATAATATATAGGAGACTATAGTTAACTTAAATAATATATAGGAGATTATTTGGAAATTTGAAAAATAGATAATCTGATACTATGAGAAGTAGGATAGTTATTATAATATTAACACTAAATACTTAGCAATAATATTCTAAGAAAGAGGGGGAAATAATTCTATTAACTATTTAAATAATTTGAACCATTATTCTAAAAGGTATATTTCTAAACTAGATAATTATAACTTAAATATCATTCTGAGGGGTATATCCTTAAGTTAAAAAATTAATATATTTTAGCAACAATTAGGCTAGTATGTATAAAGTAATATAATCTTTATATTTAAGGCTTAGGTATATTCTTATAAAAGTATTTCTAACTTCTCTTTATAGAAATAGTAGGAATAATAGGCGCTATAAATATAATAAGTATTAAAAGTATAGTAGCTTTCTTAGTAGTAGGAGCTTTTTTTATAATTATAGTTTTTTTAAGAGTAGTAGTCTTAAGGGTAGTAGACTTATTAGCAATAGACTAATAGTTAGTAAATATAGAAGCTATAGGAATAGATATAATAATATTTAAATAAGTCTAATAGTTTTTAGTAGGGAATCTTTCTATTTAAGTATTATTATCTATAGGCTTTCTTTTAATACTAAGTATAATAGTATTATTAGGAGTAGGGTAATATTGAAACCTTATTGAGTAGATTTTAGTAGAAGAAATATAATTATTTATAATAAGTATAGTTGTATTAGTATTATTATTAGTATAATAAAGGGGCTATAAAGGGGTTTCTATAACTCTAGATCTTTTATTTTTATTTTTATTATTATTCTAATTACTATTATTATTCTTATTTTGATTAATAGTAAGTAATAGTAAACTAGAAGTATATATATTATAAAGTATAGTAATATTAGATCTTTAAGGAATAGGGTAATTATTAGTAATAGTAATAGGATATTTAAATATATTATATTTAGAGTAATTAGTAAGGTAATAGTAAAAACTATTATTAAATGAGAATAGTCTTAAGATAATAAGGATTTTAGTATTTTTAAATATTAGAATATGATAAGATATATTAAAGAAATAAATAAGTTATTATTTTAAAGTAATAGTAGGACTATTATTATAAAGATAGATAGGCTATATAGTAGATAATTAGTAAAGTACTTCTTCTATAGATTTCAGAATATTAAGTTATTCTATTAATTAGTAATAATAATAAGGTAGGTATTTGGTAAATTTATAATAATAAGATATGAGACCTTATAGGCTAATAAGGCTAAAGGTGATACTGAATGTATATATAAAGAGGGGAAGGTCTTATGGTTACTTATATAGCTAAAGGGTACCCTTATAGCTATAGCTTAAGCTATTATATCATATAACTTAAGTAGCTATAGGCTACTTCTTAATACTCCCCCTTAGGTTAAGCCTAAAAACTACTAAAATATATAAAACTAGCCTAAAACTTCTAAAATACTGGTTTTTAACTAAAAACTCTAAATCTAAGGAATTTTTAAAAATAGAATACTTTTAAAATTAATAGTATTAAAGCTATTTAATTAAATACTAATTAATCTAGTTATTAGTAATCCTTCTAGAAGTAATCTCTAATTCAAACTATTTATTATTCCTAGTAGTTTAATAAAATCCTTATATTTAATAGTATATAAAGCTTTAGTAAGATTATTAGTAGTTATATTAGTATTTTTAATGAGGTATAGAGTAATTATATTATTATTATTAACTTCTTAAATTATCTATTTATACTAAATATTAATATTTTATATATATACTTTATTTAGAAAGTTTATAATATTAACTAGAGTATTAATACTATTAGTAAAGAGGATTATAAATATAGTAATCTATCAATCTAATAGCTATTTGATATATTATTAAATCTACTTAAGAGATATACTAGTAGGTATAAGGTTAATAAACTCTATTTCTATAGAATTTAAAATAATAATTATCTATTTCTTAAACTTCTAAATAATAGGTAATTTAGTAAAATAGATAATATAACTACTAATAGATATATATAATAATCTATTATTAATAAAAGTAGTATTTACTATAATATAGAAACTTAGATCTATTATAAGATCTATTCTTCTAAAGGTAGTATTATAACTAGTAGTATTAATAAAGTATTAAAAGAAGTATTTAATAGTATATTAATAAGTAAGAAAGGGGTTAGTATTTATTTAGTATAATTTACTTATAGTATAAGTAATATCTAGTTAAGTATTAATAGTTAACTAGTTAAAATAACTAGTTTACTCTATATAGAGCTAGTAAGATTAATTATTATATTTATCCTTTAATTATATAATTAGAAGGTTTCAATTAGTAGGAAGAAAGGTTTTGATAGTATGAAATTTATAATAATTAAAATAGTATAAAATAGAATTAATATATTTATACTAGAATAAGAAGATCTTTATAATATTATAATAAATCTAAAATCCTGAAAACTAAATAGTAATACTAAGACTTTTAAGAAGGTATATAGTTTTAAATATCTTTTAAATTTTCTTTATAATCTTAAGTATAGGAATAGCTATAGTATTATTATTAATATATATAAAAGTATAAATATCAAGACTCTTATTAATAAAAAAGTAAATCTCCCCCTCAATAAGTATAAAGCTAATCTTCTTTATTTTAACTATAATATGTTAAAACTACTAAAAGGGGTTTTTATAGAAATTATATAAAACTTTATAGAATGATCAAACTCTATTTATACTATTAGAATAACCTATAAGTTAATAAATATAGACTTAAATACCTTAAAGTACTAGAGTAGTAAGGAAAGTAGTATTAAAATTATATATTTTATATAAGAAATAGTAGAATATAATAATAGTAAAGAAGAGATATATAGTAGTAGTAATTATTATAATAATATAGACCTCTTAAGATAATTAATTACCCCTTTTATAATTATTATAAATAACCTATTAAGCTTTAAATCTTATAATATTATTTAAAGTATTAATCTTAATATTAAAAGTCTATATATTTAGAAAGACCTTAATATTAAAAAGCTTATTAATAATATAGAAAGTTTCCTTAGTAACTATTTAGTTAATCTTAGTATTATATATAGGTTTTTAGTAAGAAAGCTAAAAAAGACTCTCTTTAATTTCTTTAATAATATAAGGAATAGAATAATCTAAAAGAAGAACTTTTAATAATACTATAATAATAAGAAGAATAATAGTAATTAAAGTATTTAGATTAATATAAATATTAGTAGTAAGATAAACCTTCTTCGTATTATAAAAATAGAAATTATAAGCTTTATAATAATAATTAGGTAGTTTTATTATAATAATATAATAAAGATAATCTGAAGTAGAAATAGTAGGAATATTAAGTAACTCTATTATTAGTAGATTAATATTAAGATCTAGATAATCTAACTCTTACTTCTAAATAGTATCTATAAAGTTATTATCTCCCTTATTATCTATAATATTAATAGGTTTTAGATAAATAGTAATAATAAGAAGTAGGCTTTCTAGTAGTAAAGTTATATATTTTATAATATAAGTATTATTAGTTTAATATACTTCTAAGGTAACTTCCTTCTCTTTTAATAAGAAGTCTTCTATAATAATAATATTTTAATCTGAGATCTAATCAAGATATTAGATCTATAAATTAAATTTATCAAATAGAATATTATAATTCATACTACTAAGTTTAGTATAATTTTTAAAAAAGTATAAAATAATCTTATTAAAATTTTTATAAGAGTAAAAATTATAATAGTAAAGAACTTTCTTTATATTAGGAATATAAATATAATAAATATAACTATATAAAGAATTATAGCTAATAAGAAAATCTTTCATAATATATACTTCTATCTTAGTAGTATAAAGAAAGTATTTACTACTTTTTTTATAAATATAAGTAATATATCTAAATATATAGATATACTTAATATGTAGAAACTTATAATCCTTAGTTAGGTTTAACTTTCTTATTATAATCTTATAAGAGCTAAGTTTTCTTTTATCAATTTATAATAAGAAGTTAGAGATTTAAATAGTAGTATTAAATATATAATCCTAGAGCTCTTTAAGTAGACTATTATTAATAAGTATAGTATAGGGTATTTTAATAATAGTCTAATTAGTATATTTAATTATTCTATTTATTAATAATATATAAGTAGTAATCAAGTTAAGCTAAGTATTTATAAAGTAGGAGTTTCTAAGTATCTTCTTAAGTTTTAAAGTATTATTATAAACTTATAACGTTATAATTAATATAATTATATTAATAAAAGTATTATCAAACTTCTTAATAGCCTTAAGTATAATATTATAATAATAAGTATTAAATAAAATAAGCTAGTAGTAATTATTATAATAATTAAGAAAATAAAAGATATATCTCTTACTTATTATTCATAATAGCTTAATCTTAATAAGGTTGAGATAAATCTCTTTATTTACCTAAATAAGGGGGGGAAAAGTATTATAACTAATAATTTCTATAAATTTAATAAAGTAATATATTTTATAATAAAAAGAGTTAATTTCTTCTTAAGTCAATTATATACCTATTCAATAGTAGGCTTTAATAACTTATAATAGATAGGTATAAATAAGGCGCTAATATATTATCTTAAGTATAAGATAAACCTTTATTTTAAATCTAGTTAAACTAAGAGTAGTATTAATAAGAATAGTAATATTATTAGATATATTAATAATATAGATATTACTTACCTAGTAGACCTTAATAAGACTTTAATAAGATTAAGTATTAATAGAATTTATAATATAATAACTATATTTAATATAGTTTTTTTAAAGTCTACTTAAGCTGAATAGGTTAATAAGGCTAAGAAGGTTATATTTAATCTCTTTAATAATTTAATTAATAGTTTTAGAAGGATTTATAAGATCCTCTATTTAAAGGAAGATAGTATTTATACCTTCTAGTTTTACTAATTTACTATTAGTAGTAGTAAAAAATTAGAAATTATTATAAGTATTATATAATATGAAGAAAGTAAGGTTATTAAAGATTAAACTAAAGTAATCTGAGTTAACTATAATATTTAAACTTATAATAACTTTATTATTAATTATAGTATTTACCGCTTTAAGTATTATTAGTAGTTTTTAAATAGTAAGATTAATAATAGCTAAACTTCTAATAATTCCTATAGATCTCTTAATAAAAACTAATAAGGTTAATATTAAGGTTGTTATATTAATATAATCCTTATTATATATACTTTCTGGTATAAACTAGTATTTATTTATAATATTTATAATTTATAGGGATGAAATCTAGATAAATAATCTAGTGCTTTAAAGTTAGGTAATTCTTTTTATAATAAGAATATTTATTATCCTTCTTCTTAATAGGAATACTATTTAAAATATTACCTAATGAGTTATTACTACTAATAGTAGTTATTTTATAATATAAAATAAGACTTATTTTTTACTCTTTATCTTAAATAATAATATAAATAGTTTTAATAATATTAACTTATTTAAGTTTCTTATTATTATTAGTATAGTACTTATAAGTATTAGGTAACCTTAATTTAAAATAGTTGAAAAATATAATAACCTAGAAATAATTAGTATTCTAACTATAGAAACTTATAATATAAGTATATAAGTATTAAATATATTTAGAACTATTATAAAGAGCCTTGTAATTATAAGTATTACCTTTAATAAATTTATTAATAAGAATACTAATAATATCTTCAGAAACCTTAGGGATATATTTCTCTAGTATTCTTATAAGTATATAAAAATTACTATTATCAGACTAACTAGTATTAAATAGTTTGTCAATTAGTATATTATATAAAGAGATAAGTAAGTTATATATTATATTATAATTATTTTCCTATATTATATATATTAGTATATTAGTAGTAGGCTTAGCTATATTAGAATTAATATATTTCTTTACTTAATTTACTTAAAGTATTATATTAATTAGTATATACTATAAGGACTAATTAGACTTATTTTTTAATTTTAAAATAGATAATATAATTATTCTATAGTTAGAATGATTAATTATAGTAGGATTTGAGGGCTATAAAGTATATAGTTAAAAATACTGTTATTTTTTAGGTTATTTGAAAAATTAATTAAAACGTAGTTAAAAGACTATTTAGTTTAGGAATATTAATCTGTTGTTTTAATAGGAGTATTTTAAAAATAAGAAGAAATACTACTTTATTTATAAGTAATAAATTAATAATAGCCTAGGTTTATAACCTATAAGACCTTATAAGCTAATAAGGCTAAAGGTAATACTGAATGTATATATAAAGAGGGGAAGGTCTTATAGTTACCTATATAGCTAAGGGGCACCTTTATAGCTGTAGCCTAGGCTGTTATATAATATAGCCTAGGTAGCTACAAGCTACCCCCTAATATAAGATATATAATATTTAAATACTTATAAATAGTTACTATTTCTTAAAAGACAAGATATTTTAAATTAAGTTTTTTCTTCTATATATTTATAAGGAGATTATAAATAATATTACTTATATACTATTATTTTACTAAGACTTTAATAAGAATATAGAATAACTTACTTTTATATTTAGAAGTTAAAGCATTTTACTTAAGTATTTGGTAATAAATAATAGTCTAGTTCTAAATTGTTTAAATAGTACTATATAATTTATATAGAACCTAAAGGGTAAAAGTTAAAATAAATAATAATTATATAGTAAAAGAAAACTTTATATTATAATATTTCTATTTATATTTTTTATAAAAGAGATATTTTAATATATAGTTATTAATAATATAGAATACTCTTTCTATATTAAAATAAAGTAAGAATAAATAATTAAAATAAAATAAATAGTTATTAAACTTTAGATAGAAGAAACTTCTATTAGTCGTTCTTTTACTATTATAGATAAATACCTAAAGAATAGTAGTAAGAATAGTAATATAGGATATCTTTATAGAACATATAGTATATTAATAATAAAAAAGAAGAGGAAAAAGAAAAGAGAAAATTAATAAGCTAGGAATAATTAGTAAGATAATATAGAGAGGTATTAGAAAGATAAAAATAGTATAAATGAAAATTGAAAGATAATAAGATATATATAATAAAAGTAGATAATATTTACTAAATATATAGTAAAATAATATAAAAGATAAAAGATTATAGTAGAGTTTAAAAAACTATTCCTATTAGAATAATACTATAAAAACCAAAAGTATCGATATATCACTAAGATAATAATAACCATATTTATAAATAATAAAAGGAATAAATAAGAACTTAATAATAATAATAATAAAAATTAGTTCTATTATTCAGACTATAAAAATTCACTAAGACGAATAATAATACTATAGCTAAATAATTACTAAAATTAAAAGAGTATTTTATATAATAAATAGTTAGTAATAATATATAACTTTATAATAGATATTAGAATGTATATAACTATAGCCTTAGGGATTAAAGCTTTTCAAAGGGGGGATAATTATAAAGATATATTAATAAGACTATATAATATATCTAATAACTAACTAATTATAATTACTAAAATACTAGAAAGAGTTTTTAGTTAAAGAATTATAACTTAGATCTTTTAAGTAATAGTCTATATAGTAATATAGACTTTATTTATTTATCTAAACCTTTCCTAATTAAGGCTTTCAGCTATATTCTTATATCTCTATATTAAGTTAATAAGGTTTCTTATAAGTTTTTATCAACTTATAAAGTCCCCTATCTATTAGTAAGGTTTTAGTATATTTACTAGTAATCTTTAGGTTATACTAAGGTGTCTAACTTCTTCCTACTAAATATAAAGTTTCCTATAAAGTATCTTATAGCTAATGAAATATATAGAGCTTTTTATGGCTACTTAAGGTACTAAAGTATTAATATATATTTACTAATTAGTTATTTTTATAAGTATTTCTATTATATATTACTATCTAGATAGTTTTCTTTATATATAACCTTTAGAACTCTTTACTATAAAGCCCCTAATAGTAAAGTAGTCATAGTAAACCCTTATAGGATAGCCTAGTTTCTAGTAAAATATATAGAACTTATTATAGTAATAAGTAGCTATAGTATAACCTAACTTACTATATATCTTATATAAGAAGTAGTTTTTAAGATATAACTTCTTTACTAAAGAACTTTCTAAAGTATTAACTTCTTAGTAGTAGTATTCTTAATACTACTAAAGCTTCCTTCTTAGAAATCCTTATAAGAATTATATAGAATCTCCTAAAAATATCTAGCTATAGAACCTACTACTTTAAATACCTAATTATTAAACTTGTAATACTATAAATACTATTATAACTTAACTTTAAAGTAATAGAAAAAGGTAAAAATATAAAACTTTATGAAAATTCTATAAAGATACTTCAAGCTTTATAAATTACTAATTATTTAATATCAAACTTTAGTAAAAATATATAGCTTTAATACTGAAATATATAAGGTATACTATATAGGTATAGTTCTTATTAAAAAGGATTAGTTAATAAGTAGCGAATAAATACTATAAAGTCGGTTTATATAAAGTCTAGTAATAATATATAATAGCAGTTATACTACTAGGTCTAAAAGCTATATACTAACTTTATTATAACTCATTAAATCCTATATATATTAGAGGCTTCTAGCTATAGAATATAACTATTTTAGATTACTATTAGCTAATTTTTAATTTTATATAGAATACGCATCTTATTAAAGACGCTATAAGAGTTACTAGGGGGTTTTAAATAATCCTTATAATTAGGAATAGATATTAAAATCTCTGGAATTAATAGTACTATTATTACTATAAGTTTACTACTAAATAGCTATACTAATATTATCTCTATAAAAGAAGACTATTACTTAAAAAAGTATATAATTATTTCTATAATAATATTACTTTATTTAGTAGTTACTATAAGGGTTAATTCTAATAGTATAACTATTAATATTAGTTTATAACTAGTAAATGTTATAATCGATTAATTGTATAAATAATGTATAACTAGTTGTTTCTATTCGTAATATTTATATCTAGGTTACGGCGTATGCATATATACTATATACTATAAGGATAAATCTATATAATAATCTCTCTATTCGTATTAGCCTAAATAAGTAGGTCAACTACTTAGTTACTTATTATTACAGTTTTAGCTACCTTAGTACTACAGTTAACCTAATACTAGTAATACTCTCTTTTATAGCTAAAGCGTGTTAAATGTTAAAAATAGTATAAAATGTAAAAATAGTGTAAAACGCAAAATAAGTGTAAAATCGCCTCTAGTTGCGTAAGTCTTTTTAAATATGTCAAAAACTGTAAAAACGCTATAAATAGTATTTCTCTATAAAAATACGCTTTTTATTTAATACTGCATTAAGTATTTTAGGTTCTTACGATAGTATACTTCTCTCTCCTTCTATTACCTTCCTCCTATTATCTTATATACTTTCTTTTTACTTTTATCTCCTCTTCTTATTACTATTAGTAATTTTTGTAACCTATCCCTCTATCTATATTATCACCTTATTTATTATTATAAACTTTTTAAGAATTTAATTATTAGATTTCTTAGTTATATTATTTATAGGGTTATTTTTACTATTAATCTAATAGATCTTAAAGATTTCTTTTTATTTATATAATTATTAAAATATTATAACATTAATTATAAGGCGCTTTTCTTTAGTAGTATTTAATTTAATAAAATACTTATAGAAAGAGTAGGAGNTTAGTATAAATTATTATTAGTATTATTAATATCTTTAGGTATTTAGTTATTTACCTATAAGTAGTAGAAATTATATATTTTATATTAACTCTTATAGTTATACTATAGACTTTAGAAGTTAATATATTTTATATAACTCTTTTTAATTTAATAGAAGAAAAGTAGATAATATTACTTTTACATTTAAAAATATTATTATTCTTACTATTTCTCTCTATTCTTAAGATAATAATAAATCCTAATTAAGATATTATATTTTTATTATTAGTAAAAGATCTATTAATAAAAATGTAGAGTTTTATCTCTTTAATATTAATAAGGATAAATATTAGACTTTATTCTAAGTTATTTATTTACTATATAAAGTATTTATTAAGTTTCTTAATATCCTCCTCTATTAAGTCTTAATATTAAGCTGTAGTAGAAAGGTTAAAATATACCTCTAGTTAGTATATAGAAACTATATATATTTGTTATATATATTATTCAATATATACCGACTTCGCTTTATTAGAAGTATAATTAATAAATTTAATCTTCCTATTTTAGCCTTTTTAAGTAAGGGTTATATTATTATTATTTTTAAGAATTATTATACTTCTATTAAAAATAAGAAGCTTATTATTTATAAATATTAACTTCAGCTTTACTATAAATCCTACTTATTAGAATTCTTCCTCTTCCTTATTATTAAATTTAGGTAAGTAGAAACTAAGAGTATTATCTATCTATATATTTATAATACTAAAATATAAGTTATCTACCCTAGAAATTATAAGGTATAAGTTATATAATAAAGTCTCTATCTCTAATTTCTCTTTATAATAATTAGAATATATTATATATTAATATATATCTAATTCTATAAAACTATATAGTAATTAGATAATAATAATAAGTATACCCTCTAAGTATACTTATTATAAGCTAATAAGTAGTTTTATTAAGATAAAGTAATTTAATAATATTTC
The DNA here is from genome assembly GCA_000350065.2 of Colletotrichum orbiculare MAFF 240422. Taxonomy (NCBI): domain Eukaryota; kingdom Fungi; phylum Ascomycota; class Sordariomycetes; order Glomerellales; family Glomerellaceae; genus Colletotrichum; species Colletotrichum orbiculare. The sequence continues at coordinate 1,152,406 of AMCV02000012.1, forward strand.
TACTTATATATATACTTAAGTAATATTATAGAAGTAGACTTCTATAGAAGTATTAAAATATAGTATTACTAATNAATATTAATATAAGGCGATAGCTAACCTATTATATTATTAATAATTATATAAAAATATTAGTCTTCTCCTAATTATTAAATCTCTTAACGACTAGGCATAATTTCTCATATAATATATCGTTAGTACTTTTAACTTTATTAATAAACCTAAGGCTAAAGATCTTTATCTACTTATATTTTTAAATATTGAAATATTTAAAGTATAATACTCTTTTTACTCAAAAAATCTCTTATTCTATTATATATAACTTTTTAAAAAACTTATTTAATATTATAATAAGGCTATATTAGTAGAAATCTATAGTTTTAATTAATACTTCTACTTCTTTTATTATAAAATAGATATTATAGTATATAGTATTAGAAAGACTAGTTTTTATAATAAAAATATTATTCTTATATAGTTATCTTTATTACTTTAGTATTTCGTTAAGTATTATTATAATAATCATTTTCTTAAGTAGAACTTCTTTTTTAATCTTATTATTATAAAAATTCTTATTATTATTCTTTTTAACTTAAAGTAAGTAATAAGGTTTAACTATTATTATTTAGAAGGTATTAAGCTTTTTTTCTATTTCTATAATATATATCTCCTTATTAATTAAAATAAGCTTAAAAAGTCTAGTCTAGCTTTAGTATTCTTAGTAGATGTATATATCTAACTATAGTAAGAGCTAGTAGATAGATATTATAAAAAAGCTATTATATATACTTAGGGCGTCTAAGACTTAGTATTATATATAGATCTTATATACCTCTTCTATTACTTTATAGATAATTACTATACGTCTTATTATATCTAGAAATAGTAGTAATATTATATTGAGGTATAGGTATATTCTAAAAATAAATAGAATTAGTATAAGACTATTAAAACTACTAGTATTATTAACTACCTTAATAGTATCCTAGAATACCTCATCTCTTAGTATCTTAAGTACCTTATTATATATAATTTTATATACTTTCTATAGGGGGGTATAGTACTATTTAATTTTACTAATACTATTATAAACTTTAATTAGTATGATTTTTACCTTACTACTTATACTATTAGCCTTTCTCTTAAAACTTTTAGCTATAAAGTTATATCTTATATTAGTAATAATCTTATTTAGAGGACTTTAATATATATCGATCTAATATGCTTTTAGTATATGCTATATATCTTCTATAGAAATATTCCTTATAAACCTTATAACTATAAATATTATTAATATATTAACTATATATAGTATGAACTTATTACTATTAAGATATATAATATTAATAATAATCTCTATATTAAACTTATAGTTATCTTTAAAACTAAATGTAAATTAATATAATGTCTTACTATTTATTTAATATTAGTAGTAATCTTTTATAATTACTTTAATCTTACTAGTAATTATAGTTTAGCCCGTTCTATTAAAAATATTATTCAATTTTTAGATATTAAAATAGCTAAATCTCTTATATAGCCGCTATATTTCTATCTCTATAAAAAAATTAATAGCCTTATTATAAAAATCCTCTTAAATTAAAAACTATAAATATCTATTATATTTCTCTATAGATAATAATACTCCTTCTTACTTAATTCTATCATTAAAATTATCAAAGCGGATTTAGAATTAATCTATATTAAGGAGACTAAAAAGAAATAGGATAGCTATAGGTATAATATTAAAATTAATATCTCTAAAAAATATAAATATTCAGACTACACTAAGACTTATAATACCTTACCTATTGCTAAACTTTATATTTATTTTTAAAGTAGTTTTGTCGAGTTAAATATTAGGTATAATTTTCTAAAAAGCTTTTAATTATTATGTACCTCTTATAGATAGTCTTCTTATTCTTATATTTAGAAGGATATTTTTAAATATAATTTTAGAAAACCTTAAAATTAAAAAGGTTTCTAGTTTAATTAGTATTATAGAATAGTAGTAAGTATAATTCTAGAAAATTTCTATAAGTCTTTCTAAATTAATTATTCTATTTTTACTACTTATAGTTATAAAATAGATTACTATAAAGTTTTTATCTAATATCTTACTTATATTATTATATAATATCTCTATAGTTATCTCTATTAGTATAGTTTTATTAAGATATATAATAATCTCTATTACTAATTCTATATTAATAATAAATACCTTCTTGAAGTATAGTACTGCCGTTTTATATTTCTTATTAGTATGCTTTATTGATTAGTATTCTATTAATAGTTTCATATATATTTAATATTTACTATATATATTTCAACTTTAAAGTTTTTTATAGGGTAGTTTTAAGGTGTTACTATTACTTAATTAATATAGAAGTTAATATAGTTATTAGTAGTTAAAGTATTAGTTATACTTTTAACTATTATATATATAGTTAGCTAGGAATTAATTATAATCTATAATATAATTATTCTTTTATTTAGATTATTGTTATTAGTTTTTAAGGATCTCTATAATCTATTTATATAACTTGTTAATAGTTAGCTTTACCTTATTAATAATATTATAGAAAGTATTAATTATATTATATACTTAGCATATAATTATACATATTTCTTTGTTAACTTTTTCTTATAGATTTTAAGAATTTAAATAGATATATTTAAATAAGTTAATCCTTATTACTATTACTTTAAATATTTTAACTATATTAATATAACTATAATTTTTAGTAAATATCTTGAGGTTTATATTCTTTTATTCTTTATAGTAATTATAATAGGTTATAAGGGTTTTAAACCTATTTCTAATTATAATAATTATTTAGGTAATTAAGAAGTTATTTTAAATTAGTATAACTAATATCTTATAATATATATATACTTATCTAGCTAGTATATTATTAAATATTCCTCCTATAGAGTCCTATTTAATATTATAGCTAATATATTTAGTAATAAATATCTATATTTTATCTTTAAAATTTTATAGTCCTTACTTATATACTTATTACTTAATTAATATACCTTACTAAATAATACCTTAACTTTCTTATAAAATTAATTAAAAATAATATATTACTTTAGAAATATCTAGTAGTTTCTCTTAAAATATATATAAAGCCTTAGGGGTTTCTAAAATCCTATTTATTATTATTCCTTCTAATTAGAATTATTCTTTATAATAAGGTTCTATATAAATATAATTATCTAGGCGCTTAGTTTAGCTAGCTATAGGCTTAGTATTAATATACTCCTATTAGTTAATATTAATAATATTACTTATACTAGAGTTATTTTTACTCTTAAGTTCTCTAGTATAAAAAATTGTCATCTTTTAATAAGCATAAACCTTCTAACTTTTAGGAATTATTTAATATATTTTAAATTCTTCTTAATCTCTTATTTTAAATAGTAATATCCCCTCTAGTTAGCTTTAATACTTTCTACTATCTATTATATTAATATATCTTTATAGAATACTTCTACTAATTTCTCTTTTATAGTCTCCTTACTTATAAGTAAGTATATTTTTCTACTAATAAAATAATTTTTAAGTAATTATAATATCTTTCTTTTTACTATACTAAAGTATATTTCTTCTTAGTCTTAGAAGGCTCTTTAGTAAATATCTTATAAATCCTCAAAATAGAAATCTTATTCTTTCTATACTTATATACAATAGTAGATATATATATTATTAATACTTATATTTTCATTAGAAAGTATAATTTATTCTCCCTACTATTTATATATAACTTTCTAATATATACCGACTAATATTTTTACCCTAATTTATTAGAATACTTTCTTATACTTATTAATATAAGTTATTATATTCTAATTATTCTATATTTTTCTAGAATTATTAATAAGGTTTAGTAAAGAAGATATAGTCTAAAGTAACAAGTTAGGAGAATATCTATAATTAGTATAATTTTACTATGTCTTAATTATAAGTATTTTTCTAAAAGCTATAATTTTAGAAGTATATATACTTATTAGATAAATTATAACTATTAGGTAGAAGTTTCCCTTTAGTAAAATTCTATATATATCTCTTAATTTAAATTTCTAATAATTCTTAATAGTTTCTTAAGGTAGACTTCTATCTAGTTATTATATTTAATAATATACCTAATAATATATATAAGATAATATTATTAATTAGGGCTCGGGAAGAAGTTATTATTATTATTAAGCTAATCTTTTTAATATAGTTATATACTATAGCTATATAAATATACTACTAGTAGTAAATAGAAGTAATAAGGAATAAAAACTAAGTATTATAAATTATTATTATATATAATAATTAGTAAATAAAATGGCGCTTCTTCTTAATATCCTATAAAAAATAACTTTAGGAATAATAGCTATTATATTTATTATATAAGTAGTAATATTTACTATATTAAGTTAATATTTAGTAATCCCCTCTTATACTATCTCTTATATTTATCCTTTTTTTTATATTTTAAGTCTTATTATTAACTATTAGGAGTTTTCCCCTTTTAATCTCTTTTTTTAATAACTACATTTAGCTCGGTAGTAGTATGTCTTAGTATTTATTAGTTCTTTTTATACTATTTAGTAAGTAATATCTATAGTTTTTTTGTGTTATTAGTATATAAGTAAATATTTAGGGAATACTTAGGGATAGGGATAGTAGATAATAATTTTATAATACTTTTAACTTTAGTATTATTTATAATAATATTATAAACTTACTAGTTTTCTAGATATCTTTATAGGGTAATTATTATAATTACTTATAGAATACTTAAAGATAAATATTAAAAATACTTCTATTATTATTTTATATTACTAGTTTTTCTATATTACTTCTTAAAATCTCCTTATTAAATAAAATAAAACTTTTTTTTAAAATTCTTTCTTTTTTATTAGTTATAATTTAAATTGTAAAGGTTAGATTAGGTTTTAAATATTATTCTTTAAGTTATTCTTATTAAGAGAAGGTTTATTATAATATTATAATTATTAAGTTAATTTCTTATTATCTTTCTATCTACTAAATATATATAAGATATTAGTAGATAGTAGTAAGGGATAGCGATTTACTATAGATCCTTCTCTCTTACTTATATTAATTTTATTATATTTATTATTATATTTTTTATTTTAAAGAGTTAGTAGGGATTTTAATCATTAGCATGTTATATAATGGATACAAATAATGTTAAGTTAATAAGTTATTATAAATTTGCCTTTTTCTTATTTTTATAATATAGGTTTCTAGAAGTTGTATTAGTATTTTAGTATAATATATAGTTGTGAAAGTTTTAAGTCTATCTATTTTTACTATATAGGTTTTTAGAGATTTTTTTAAGAAGTATTATAATCTTGTCTTTTTAGATTATTCCTCATTAATCTATAGTTAAGTAGTAGTAAATAGTACTAGTAGTAGTAAAATACTACTAATTAGTATTAGTTTATAACTAGTAAATGTTGTAATTAATTAATTGTATAAATAGTGTGTAATTAGTTATTTATATTTATAATATCTATATCTAAGTTATAGTGTATATATATATGCTATGCGTTATAGGGATAAATCTATATGATAATCCCTCTATTCTTATTGGTCTAAATAAGTAGGTTAACTACTTAGTTACCTACTATCACGGTTTTAGCTACCTTAGTGCTATAGTTAACCCGATAATTAATATTATAGTATAAGCTATTATATTACTTAACTTATTAGTAACTACTTGAGATTTAAATAGTAAGGGTATTACTATATTTTTGTTAGTAGTATTAGAGGTTTCTTTAGCTATAATTATTTTCAATATAGCTATAGATATTACTATAAATACTACGTATTTAGATATTATATATTTAGATATAGCTATTTTTAATATAGATACTAAGGATTTAGTGACTATTCGTTATAATAAAACTATTACTAAAATCCCAGCCTTATCCCTTTAGGAAGTAGAGGTTAAAGAATTATAAAGTAATAGCTAAAAGCTTAGTGATAGAAGGTATAATAATAAGAAGTAAGTTTTTATAAATTATAAGACTTTAATTTAATAGGCTAATTAGTAGTAGCTATAAGAGGGCTTTTATCTGATAGTAGCTTAAAGCTATTATATTATATAATATATAATCCGATCCTAGTTATCCTAGCTCTCTATATAGGCTATAGGGTATATATCCTTATAAAAACCTTCTTTTCTATCCCCCTTTTAAAAAATATTATAAATAGTACTATTATTCCTAAATAATTAATAATAGACTTATAATAGAAATTATAAAAACCTAAGAATATTTAGATTAATTTAATTATTTATAATAGCTTCTATTTAGTAATAACTTAAATTCTTACCAAGTCTATTTTAATTCTCTTTCAAATAATGATATAACTTAGAAACCCTATTTTCTTTATATAGAATTTATATTTAGAAAGCTTAATAAGGATATAAACTTTATATGATCTAATAAGTATTTATAATAAGACTTTAATATAATTATCTCGAATATCTACTATATGTATTATAATATTATCTATATATATTATATAATATATTTTGATTGAATTAGGAAGTATATAATTAATATATATTTAAAAAGTTATTAATATATTAATAAGACTAAATAGTATTTTTATATAGATTCATTATAATTATATTATATTATAAATATTATATGTTAATAATTTTCAAATTTAATCTTAATATAATATTAAGTATCTTTAAGGTTAAGTTTTAAAACTTATATTACTCTTTAGATTCCATTTGAAAACGTACTAATTAATAACAGTAAATATTAATTCTTAATTATAATTTTATCAAGGTCCTTATAGTTAATATGGAAATATAAAGACTTATCTTTCTTTAAAATAAAAAAGATAAATATACTTACTTTACTTATAAATTACTATATATATGTATTTATTAGGTTTTCTATAATATATATTTTTAACTCTTCTAATTACTACTTATTTTATAGATATATAGGCTTATAAAGTAATTTCTTGTTTAATTCTAAGTTAATAATATATTTAATATTCTTAAGGATGAAAACTAATTTTACTATAATATTATTAAATACTTCCTATTTACGGGAGGGGCCGATGGCTCGCTCTCTACTACGACTATTAGTAGATATATTGCCCCCTGAAGTATAACTTTAGCTTTCCTACCCTCCTGCTAATTACTATAGCTAGCCCCTAGTTAATCTAAGGCCGAACCCCTCACGGCTATAGTAACTAGTATACCCACCCTATGTCAACCTTTTTACAGATAATAAATAACTAATAACTCCTTCTACGACAACCTTATACCTTTACGCCTTTATGCCTTCACACCTTTATAGCTATATATAATTTGAATATCTCGAGATATTTAATTACTACTAACTATAGGCACTCTATTCGAATATTTATTACAACCTTAATATCTATAACTTTAATATCCTTATTAAGCCCTACTTACCCCTAAGATAAGACTTTATACTATTAATATAAAAGTTCTCTATTATTAATACGAGCTAACTTATAATCTCTATATAAGTATAATAAAACTCAGCTTATTCTTATTAGTAAATAATCTTAAGATATTAAGTATGGCTAATATATAAATAATACTTATATAGATATAGATATTTCTAGTATAGCTAGATAGCTTTTAAAACCCTTATAATTATATTATTATAATACTCTAAAATATCTAGTAATTAGTATTATAATAAGATATTAATATTAAGGTATTATCTAATTAATACCTAGTTTCTAAAATTTTCGGCTTAGTATAGTAATTTATAGGATAACTAGATAATTATCCTTTCAATATTTATAAGTTACTTATTAATTATACTATTTACAATAATTTTATTAAGGCTTAGTCTGATATACTAATAGCTTTAGTTATAATAATTATAACTAGATATTTCTATATTTATCCTATAGTTTTCTTTTTATAAGTAGCTATATAGATTTTGAGGAGATTTTAGTTTTATTATAAAAAATATAGAAGAGTAATAAGTTATAAAATACTTAGCTCTTATAAGCGTTCTATTTTATCTTATTTTTAAGAAGTTTAAAAAAGTTCTTAACTTTATAACCTTAGTAGTTATTTTTAGCTATATATATTAAGCCTTAGTTTTAATAAAGTTCTCTCTAATTATTACTATAAAGTCTTCTACTACTATAAAGTTGAATATTAGAACTAGGGGTATAATTATCTATAATAATAGGTAATTTCATTACTATTTTAACTAGTTGTAAGCTAGTATTAGTACGAATACTATTATTAGGTAAAATTTATAGTTAAATCTATATATAGGGTAAAGAGCTTAGATACCATTCTAGGTATAGAGCAAAAGTAACTAAATACTTCTTATTTACTTATAACCTTCTAAAAAGTATCTATGATTATAATAATTTTATTTCTGTTTCTAAATATTTCTATATAAGCCTTAAGATTTTTTCTTATCTTATTAATATATAATATATAAGTAGTTTTATTATTCTTAATAATCTCTTAAGTAAATATCTCTAATTTAATAATAGGTATCTACTTATAATACTAGATATTTATCTAAATATCTATTATTATATTCTTTTAGTCTTTAGAATACTATTCTAATAAGAAGTCTATAAATCTTTCTAATTAATAAGTATTAATAATTAATTAGTATAGTTTCTATAAGTACCTATTCAAGTCTATAAAGAAGAATATTAACTAATACTACTTTTCTAATTCTCATATTAAATTATTGAAGTTTTTAAAAATAGGTATAATTACTTTAATTAGAATTAGTCTTTATAATATAACTAGCTACTTATAAATAAAGTCTACTTATAAATATAAGTCTATATTTATAACTACTTCCCTCTCCTTAATACCTTAAAGATTAATTACTAAGCTTTTAGCTATTTTCCTTATAGAAACTAATGATCTAATTAATATAAGAATACTTAATTCTATTTCTATACTTATTCATTTCTTTAGATTTCTTTCATAAAACAACTAGTGTTAATAGTCTAAACTAATATATCAAACTTTATAATATTCTACTCTTAAATAGCTATTAATATTATATTTATATCTACTTTATTCCTATAGTTCATAATTATATACCTTATCTTATTATATAGGAAATATATCCTTATAATCTAGAATATAATTAATATATATACATTTTTCTACCCTAAAATAAATATAATATTACCTAACTTATTAATATCTTATCACTCACTATTTAATATTGATAGAATTAATAGTCCTATTTATCTTACTATTTGGAAATATTATGAGTAATTAGAAAGGTTATAAGCCTATATATTAATACTTATATCTCCTATCTTATATTAATTAATTAATATTATATTATTAGAATTCATTTAGTCTTTTAACTTCTATTATAATATCTCTAGCTTTTATAATTAAGATTTCAAATCTTTCTATTTCTTTTTCTAAGCCTAAATATAATTAATAGAAATAAATAAAAGCTTCTTTCTTATTCTATTTAAAATTAGATATTTTTGGATTCTAATATAATATTAACTATTTAGTATAATACTATATAGGTAACTAGTATTCTTTCTATTATTTTTCTTTACATTTCTACTTATATAATTTCTCTTATATTTCTAAACTGATATATTATTAAGAAATTAGTATACTAAAACTATTTCAAATAGAATTATCTTCTATACTAGCTTTATAGTATTTCTATTTTATTTAAAATTAAAGTACTAGTTTTATAGATACCTATTAGATTTAGTGGTTAATTATACTATTTAGTTAAATTTCTTAGTTATCGTTAATAGTTATAATCTAATTATTAATTTATTTAACTATTAATTTCTCTCTTATTATTTTATAGTTGCATAAAGATAACCTTTCTAAATTTATAAATTGTCTAACTATTACTAATTATTTAAATATCTATTGAAAATATGAGCTATAGTCTACTCTTAATAGGCTTCTTATTACTTCTATATCCATTTTTAATATACTACTATTTAAAATTATATAGTTTTAAATATCTTACTTACAATATTTATTCAGTCTAATATTAATAAGAATAATAATAATAAGAATAATAAATAGGATTACTTATTAAATTTAAATATTAGTTATCAAGGAAATAATACCTATTTAGACCTAAGAGCTATAATAGAAATTATTATTTTCTTCTTCTTATATTAAAAGGTAAGTATTCCCCTCTCTACAAATACCTTATATAACGTTTTCTAATAAATGCCCTATTTTTATTTCTTGAACATATTATTAGTAAGAATCTATATTAATACTAGGCTTTAAGTTATCTTAAGTAATGTATAATAGATACTTCTCTTTGAGAATATCTTTCTTAGGGGTTATTAGTTAATTATTATTCTTACTTTATCTATTTAACTCCTAGTAATAATATAATATAATATTAGTAGTCTTATTATACATTTCTATTAAGTGAAGTATTAATTATTAGAATTTATTAAAACCTATATTAAGTCTATACCTATAAGGCGGCTATTTTCTATAAAAATAATTACTACTTAATATTCTTATTTATTTTAATTATTTAAAAGATTAAATACAAATAACAGAATTATAAGAATATAGGTAAAAGTCTTGACTAAGAAAGATTTAAATATATAGGTAGAATTTATATTCCTAAATAGATTATTCTTCAGAAGATCTAAATTATAATCTTTTAGCTAAACGTCTTTCTAATATCTTAATAGCTATAGCTAGCTAGTTGCCAGGTATACTATATAGTCCTATTGGCATATTTTGATAATTATTAATAAACTAAGCCTAAGAAGTTTATATTAATCTAAAGAATACAAAATAAATAAAGTAAAGTCTAAAAGTAGTAATTAGTCTTTAAAGAGAGGAAATATATAAAATATTAAGGGGGGGATGAAGAAATACTAAACTACTTAATAATATTATTATTATTAAACTACTTAGGAGCTTGAGGAGTAAGAAAATGTAAATTTAAAATATTAATATATTCAAAAAGATAATATTACTAAGTAGGGGTTACTAGGGGGGTATTAGAGAAGTAAGGGAATATTCATAATATAAGAATAAGTTGAAGGTTACTTTAGCAAAGTAGTCTAGAGGTTTATAGGGTAGTAGTTTATATTTTAATAATATAAATTTATACTTCTTAAGCCTATTAGAAGGTAGTAATAATCCTTATATTTCTTTCTAAGAAATTATCATATTATAAAGTAGTAATAATTATAACCTTAGTAGTTATAAGTTAATATTTATAAGTTAACTATTCTACTTCTTTATCTTTAGTTTTAAATTTAATATTAGACTTACTAATATAAAAGGCTTTAGTCTAAGGGGCTTTTGAAACTATAATTTAAACCTTCTTAAGATTTTGGTATATAAATAATTAGTAAGAGAATATAAGGAAATTATAATATAGAAATCCTATTTTAATATTATAAATAGTAGTAATAAGATTAACTTGAAATAAACAATAATTAAAAAGATAGTATAATATAAGAGTTATAAAAGTAATAATATAAATAGTCTAGAAAGATATTAGAATTTATTCTATAATTATAAGAGTAATTTATAAGAAGAGAGATAGGAATATATTGAAATATACTTCTTAGTATATATAGTAGTATAATGAGAATACTTATTACTAATATTTAAAATAATTAGTAAAAATAAGAAAAAGGAAGTAATAGAGATATATTAATAATCTTATAATAAAAGAGAAGTAATAAGAAGTAACTAAATACCTTTTAAATAATTATAAAGTAGAAGTAGTAGTAGTAGGAGATAGAATATATAAAGTTATTACTATTATTATTATTACTATTCATTAGTAGGATATAAAAAGTATATAATAATTTAATAGCTCTCTTTTTGAAAGTAGTAGTTCTCTTTTATATAGGAATAAGAGTAGGGGGAAGAAGTAGTAAAAGAATAGGAATAGGAATAATAAGAGTAATAGGGGTAGTAGGAGTAGATATTATAATTATTATTATTATTATTCTTAATAACTCAGAAATAAAGTTATTAGTAAAGGAGAAAATAAGAGCGATTTATATATAAAATCAAAAATTTGAATAATACAAAAAGCCTTCTTTTAATGAAAAGTAATTAAAAGCTTTTGTAGAATAGAAAGTAATAATATTAATAATAAAGAAGTTATTTATAAATTATTAGGGGGGGGGTAATAGGAGTAATAAAGAGAATAATATTAATCTTTAGATTAGAAGAATTATAAAATATATATTATTCCAGTCTAATTAGTAAAAATAGTATTTTATAAAATAAGTAGAAATAGGAAACTAATAGATTACTCTTAGGAGAAATTTAATATAGCTCTTATAAGAGTTAAAAGATTATAATTATAATAGATATAAAGTCTTTCTAATTAGAAGTAAGAAAGAAGCATTTTTAATATTTATATAATTAAATAAGACTAATTACTTTATATAGAAGTCTTAAGTTAATCAAAGTATAATTATAATTAGAATATATTATTAGAAGTTAATATTAATTAGGACTTAATATGAAAAAGCTGAGATATAAAAGTTAAAATAGATATTTAAGTTCTTACTAAAGAGGAATATTAAAGGGAGAATAGAATATTACTATTTTATATTAATATTTTAGAAGTTAAGTCTTAAGGATAAGACTTCTAAAAAGGGGGATTATATTAAATTACTATTAGAAAAGGGGGTATTAGGAGGTTATTAGAGCCTCTATATATTAGCTTTAGTAATTGAAATAATAGATATTCTACTAGTATAAGATTAAAATATAAGTATAGAGCTATAATTCAATAAGGGGAAGGTTAAGTTTGAATAGTTATATAGTATAGTATATACCTATTGAGAGATCCTATCACTGAGTATAAACCCAGCCTAATATCTAGTTAATCTAAAGCTTAACTCCGTATAGTTATAATAATTAGTATATTTATCTTATATTAACTTTTTTATAAATTATAAATTACTCCTAACTTCTTCTATAATAATCTTATATCTTTATATCTTTATATTTTTATACCTTTATAGTTATATATAGTTTAAATATTTTGAGATATTCAATTACTACTCACTATAGATATTCTATTTAAATACTTATTATAATCTTACTATTTATAATCCTAATATCCTTATTATAAACTTAATTTTACTTATTCCTAAAATAAAACTTTATACTTTTAATATAAAGGTTTTCTATTATGAATATAAGCTAACTCATAATCTCTATATAAATATAAAAAGATTTAGCTTATTCTTATTAGTAAATAATCTTAATATATCAAGTATAATTAATATATGAATAATATTCATATAGATATAAATACTTCTAATATAATTAGGAGGCTTTCAAAGCCCCTATAATTATATTATTATAATATTCTAAAGTATCTAATAATTAGTATTATAATAGGATATTCATATTAAAGTATTATTTAGTTAATACTTAATTTCTAATATTACTATTTTAATATAATAGCTTATAAAATAATTAGATAATTTTCTCTTAAATATCTATAGATTACTCATTAATTATAACATCTAGAATAATTACATTGAAATTTTATCTGATATACTAATAGCTTTAATTATAATAGCCATAGCTGGATCTTTCCATACCTATCTTTTTATTATCTGTTCATAAATAATTATATAGATTTTAAGGAGATTTGAATTCTATTACAAAAGTATAAGTATAGAAGAATAATAGATTAAAGGATACTTAATTTTTAATATTCTATTTGATTCAATCTCTAAGTGGTTTCTAAAAGTTCTTAATTGTATAATCTTAGTAGTTACCTTTAGTTATATATATCAAGCTTGAGCTTTAATAAAGCTCTTTCTATATAGATTATTATTATAAGGCCTTCTATTATGATCGAGTCAAATATTAGAGCTTAAAATATAATTATATATAATAATAAGTAATACTATTACTATTTTAACTAGTTATAAGTTAGTATTCATATAAATATTATTATTAAGTAAGATTTATAGTTAAATCTATATATAAAGTAAAGAGCTTAGATACTATTCTAAATATAGAGCAAAAGTAATTACATAATTCAGTTATCTAAATAGTCTATCTATTTAGTTAGTAGCTTTAGGTTAATACTTTAGATTAAAGTTAGATACTAAGGATTTACAAATCTAATAAATAAGTTTTCTTCGAAGGTTCTATATTAGTATTACAATAATACTTGTTAAGATTTAATAATTTACTAGGATTATTAAGTTTTGTCTAGGTTTTTATTAAGTAATAAGTTTAGCAATTAAATTTGTAATAAGAGTTAGTAGTTTTTATTAATTTGTTTTTTACTTTTACTCTATTTCGTTAGGTTTCTTTAAGTACTAAGTAACTAGTCATTATTACTTTTTTTACCTTTAATAATAAAGTACTTTAGATTATTTATTATAATTTATTTACTTCTATTTTAGTATTTTTGATAAAGTCCTAGCAGTAGAGAATAATTACTAAGTAAAACGTTTCTTATATTATTAAAAATATAGATTTAATTTTTCCTAATTAGAAGAAAAGTTTCTTTTCTATTCTTTTAAGAAAAGTGTCATAAGTATGTAATGAATAAACAACATAGTATATGGTCTGAATATAGGTTGTTGAAAGATATAATCTATTTAAACTATAGTGAAATACTTGAATATATATAAATAGATTAGTTCGGTTTTATAGGAGCGAGTATAGCCGCCTGGTAGACTTAGTGCTATACTTGTTCTTATAAAGTAGTATTATTATTTTTAAGTCATTAATAATAAATTTATAGTAGAAGTTATAGAAGCCAAGGAATATTTGAAGTTTTTAAAATATTTCTAGTAGTTTTTATTTAGTCATAATTCGGATGTTTATTAAACTTACTTTAACTCTTTGTTAAGTAGTTTTATATTTTAGAAAGCTTATTCTTTTTAATTAGATATATATTTAGACAATTTAGTAACAAGGTGTATTTTATATAGTTAAGTAAGTATGTGTCATGGTATTTTAATCTAGTATTTATTATGTATATTATAATATTATCTATATGTATTATTTAGTATATATTAATTGAACTAGTAAGTATATTTTTAACATATAATTAGAAAGTTATTAATATATTAGGAAGCTTTAATAGTATTACTATGTATTCATTGTAGTTGTATCATACTTTAAATGCTATCTTCTAATAATTCTTTAGTTTAATGTTTATATAGTAATAAGTATCTTTAAAGATGATTTTTAAAAGTTATATTATTTTCTAAAGTCTATCTTAGAGTTTATTAACAGAAAGTAGTAGCTATTAGTTTAAATTTGTGATTTTATTAAGCTTTGTATGGTTAGTATAGAAATATAAAGAAATATCTTTTTTAGGATAAAAAAGATTCATATACATATTTTACTTATAAAATGCTAAGTGTATTTACTTACTAGGTTTTCTATAATATATACTTTTAACTCTTTTAGTTAGTATTTATATAGTAGACATATAGGTTTATAGGATATGTGTTTACTTGATTCTAGGTTAATACTATATTTAGTATCTTTAAAGACTAGAACTAACTTTACTATAATCCTATTAAATACTTGCTAATTATTTATAAGTTCTTTAGAAATATTTATAACTATAATAACTTTATTCTTTTCTCTAAATATCTCTATATAAACCTTAAACTTCTTTTTTACTTTATTGATATATAATATATAAATAGCTCTATTATTCTTCATAATATTTAGTAAATATTTCCATTAGTTTACAATTAGTAAATATTATAATCAATCGATTATATAAATAGTATATAACTAGTTATTTCTATTCATAATATCTATATTTAGGTTATAGCATATATATATACACTATATATTATAGAAATAAGTCTATATATAATTTCTCTATTCCTATTAGCCTAAATAAGTTAGTTGACTACTTAGTTACTTTTTACTATAGCTTTAGCTACCTTAATACTATATTTAATCTAATATTAGTAATAATTTCTTTTGTAGCGAAAATATATTAAATACTAAAATGAATATGAAATGTAAAAGTAATATAAAATATAAAACTAATATAAAACGTAAAATCAATATAAAATTACTTCTAATTAAATAAGTCCTTTTGTTTATACTAAAAACTATAAATATACTATAAATAGTATTTCTCTATAGAAATATACTTCTTATGTAATATTATATCAAATATTTTAAGTTCTTATTATAATATACTTCCTTCTTTCTTTATTAATTTCTTCTCATTATCTTATAAAACTTCTTTTTATCCTTATTTATTCTTCTTATTACTATTGGTAATTTTTAGAATCTATCCCTCTTTCTATATTATTACTTTATTCATTATTATAAACCTTTCAAAACCTTAATTATTAGATCTCTTAACTATATTACTTATAAGGTTATTTTTATCATGAATTTAATAGATGTTAAGGATTTCCTTTTACTTATATAATTATTAGAATATTATAATATTAATTATAAAGTATTTTCCCTTTAGTAATGCTAAGTTTAATAGAGTAGTTGTAGAAAGAATATAAGTTAATATAAACTACTATTAATATTATGAATATCTTTAAATATTTAATTACTTATTTAAAGGTAGTAGACATTATATCTCATTTTAACTCCTATAGTTATATTATAGACTTTAGAGACTAATATATTTTATATAATACTTTTTAATTCAATAGAAGAAAAGTAGAGAATATTACTTTCAAATTTAAAGGTTGTATTATTCTTATTATTTTCCTCTATATCTAAAATAATAATAAATTCTAATTGAAATATTATGTTTTTATTATGAATGAAAGATCTACTAATAAAAATATAAAACTTTATCTTTTTAACACTAATAAAGATAAATATTAAGTTTTATTCTAAATTATCTATCTATTATATAAGATATACATTAAGTTTTTCAATATCTTTTTTATGAGATTTTAATATTCAACTATAGTAGAGAAATTAAAATATACTTCTAATTAGTATATAGAAGCTATATATACTCTTTATATCTACTATTAACTATGTAATAATTCAAGTTTATTAAATATATTGTTAATAAATCCAATCCGTTTATCTTAGCTTTTTTTAAATAAAGGTTATATTACTATCATCTGTAAGAACTATTATATTTCTATTCAATATAAAGGATTTATTATTTATAATTATTAATTTCAATTTTACTATAAATCTTACTTATTCAAATTCTTCTTCTTCTTTATTCTTGAATTTAAATAAATAGAGGCTAAATGTATTATCTATTTATATATTTATAATATAAAAATATAAATTATTTAATCTATTAATCATAAGATATAAGTTATATAATAAGCTTTCTATCTTTAATCTATCTTT
>AMCV02000012.1:1170139-1183719 GCA_000350065.2 Colletotrichum orbiculare MAFF 240422
CAATCTAAGCCTAAAGATTTTAATCCACTTATATTTTGAAATATTAAAATACTTAAAATACAATATTCTTTTTACTAACAGTATTTATTATTCTTTAATATATAGTATTTTAAAATGTTTATTTAATATTATAATAAGGCTATATTGATAAAGATTAATAGTCTTAACTAGTACTTCTACTTCTATTATTATGAAATAGATCTTATAATATATAATATTAAGAAGGCTAACGTTTATAATAAAAATATTATTTTTATATAGTTATTCTTATTATTTCAGCTTCTCTTTAAATATTATTATTATGATTATTTCTTCTAATAGAACTTCTCTTTTAATCCTATTATTATAAAGATTCTTATAATTACTTTCTTTACCTTAAGATTGATAATATAACTTAATTATAATTATTTAAAATATATTAGACTTACTTTCTATCTCTATAATATATATCTTACTATCAATTAAAATATATTCAAAGAGTTTAATCTAATCTTAATCTTTGTAATATATATATATATTTAATTATAATACGAATCAGTAGATAGATATTATAGAGAGGCTCTTATATATGTTTAAGACATCTACGACTTAATATTACAAATAGATTTTATATTTCTCTTCTAATACTTTTTGAATAATTACTATATATCTCATTATATCTAGAAATAGTAGTAATAATATATTAAGATATAAAGATACTCTAAAGATAAATAGAATTAATATAAATTTATTAAGACTATTAATACTATAAATTATTTTTGTCTATACTTTAGAATACTTCTTCTGTTAATATTTCTAATATTTTATTATATATAATTTTATAAGCCTTCTATAAAAAGGTATGATATTATTTAACCTTATTGATATTATTATAAGCTTTAATTAGTATGAGTTTTACTTTATTATTTATATTATTAGGTCTTTTTAAAAGGTTTTTAATAGTGAAGTTATATCTTATATTAATAATAGTTCTATCTAAGGGATTTTAACATATAGCAATCTAATATATTTTTAATATATTATATATATTTCCTATAGAGATATTCTTTCTAAAGCTTATAATTATCAATACAATTGATATATTAACTATATATAGTAGAAGCTTATTACTATTAAGATATATAATAATAAGAATAATCTCTATATTAAATTTATAATTATCTTTGAAACGAAATTTAAATTAATATAATACCTTACTTTTTATTTAATATTGATAGTAGTCTTTTATAATTATTTTAATTTTATTAATAGTTACTATTTAGCTTATTTAGCTAGGAATATCTATTGAATTTTTGAATATTAAAATAGTTAAATTTCTTATAAAATCACTACATTTCTATCTATATAAAAAGGTTAATAGTTTTATCATTCAAATCCTCTTAAATTGAGAACTATAGGTACTGATTATATTTCTCTATAAATAAGAATACCTTTTTTATTTAATTTTATTATCAAGATTATTAAGACGGATTAAGAATTAATTTATATTAGAGAAATTAAGGAGAAATAAAATAACTACTAATATAATATGAAATTTAATATTTCTAAAAGATATATATATTTTAATTATATTAAGACTTATTAAACCTTACCTATTTCTAAATCTAATATTCATTTTTAAAATAGTCCTATTAAATTAATATTAAGTATAGTCTTTTAGAAAGCTTTTAATTAGCAGAGATTTCTTACAAATAGTCTTCTTATTCTTTTATCTAAAAAGATACTTCTAAATATAACTTTAGAAAACCTTAAGATTAGGAAGATTTCTAGTTTAATTAGTATTATTATCAGGTTAAATATAGCACTAAGGTGGTTAAAGCTATAGTAGTAAGTGACTAAGTAGTTAACTAACCTACCTATCTAGACTAATAAGATTAGAAAGATTATTATATAGATTTATCCCTATAGTATATAGTATATTTACATATATTATAACCTAAATATAGATATTATAAATAGAGATAACTAGTTATATACTATTTATATAATTAATTAATTATAGTATTTACTAGTTATAAATTAATACTAATTAGTAATATTTTACTACTACTACTACTATCTACTACTATTGAACTATAAATTAATAAGGGATAATCTAAAGAAATAAGATCATAATACTTCTTTAAGAAATCTCTAGAAACTTATATAGTAAAAATAGATAAACTTAAAGTAATTATAATTATAAATCACCCTAAGATATTAATATAACTTCTAAGAATTTATATAGTAAAAATAGAGAAAGAAGGCGAATTTATAACAACTTATTAACTTAACGTTAATAATATTTATTATATAATAAACTAAAAATCTAGATTTCTATTGACGTATTAAGGTAAGAGTATAGTAATAAATATAATAAGATTAATATAAATAAGAGAAAAAGATCTATAGTAAATTGCTATCTCTTACTACTATCTTCTAATATCGTATATATATTTTATAGGTAGAGAGATAACAAGAGATTAATTAAATAGCTATATTACTACGACGAACTTTCTCCTAATAGTAATAACTTGAAGACTTAAGGCTATCTAATTTTTAGAGTTTAGATTATAGTAATTAAGTTAGTTCTAGATCTTATATTAACAAGAAGGAAGGAATTTTTAAAAAAGGGGTTTATTTTATTCAATAAAGAGATCTTAGGAAGTAATATAGAAAAGCTAGTAATATAAAATAATAATAATTATACTTATAATATATCCCCTCTATATATTATATATTTATACTAAGTATCCTATAGGGATATTTAGAGAACTAGTAAGTTTATAGTATTATAAAAAGTAATACTAAAGTTAAAAGTATTATAAAATTATTATTCATTATTCCTATCTCTAAGTATTTCCTAAGTATTTACTTCCCTAAATATTTACTTATATATCAATAGTATAAAAGATTAACTAATATTAGTTATCAAATAATGTAAGAAAAACTAAATAGATATTTAGATATATAGCTACTTAGCTAAGTATAGTTATTGAATATTTTAGAGATCTAAAGAGAAAGATATTTAATAACTAATAGTAAGACTTAAAGTATAAAGTAGAAGGATAATCATAAAAAATAGTATAAGAAGGGATTACTATATATTAACTAAATAGAATAGATATTATTACTTAATTAATAGGTTTAGTAATTATTATTCTTAAATCTACTTTTTATGAAATATTAAGAAGAAGTATTATTCTATATATTAGTAGATATATATAATAATAACTTATAATATTTAACTTTTATCTCTTATTATTTCTACTTATTACTAGTCGTATATTTATATAGCTATAATATATAACTATAGCTAAATAAATTAGATTAATAATTATATTAATTTTAATATCATTCCTAGCCCTAGCTAGTTATATTACTTTATATATATTATTAAGTATATTATTAAGTATAATAATTAGATAGAAATTTACCTTAAAGGAGTTTTAAAAGTTTAAATTAGAAGATATATATAAGGTTTTATTAGAAAGAGATTTCTATTTAATACTTATAATTTATCTAATAAGTATATATTTCTAATATAATATTCTTTAAAGAAATATTTACAATTAAGATATAGTAAAACTATACTAACTATAGATATTCTCTTGACTTATTATTTTAGACTAATATCTTCTTCTTTAGACCTTATTAATAATTCTAAAGAATTTTAAAATAATTAAAATATAAACCCGCTTGACGTAGTGGTTTAACGTCTGGCTGGCTTTTACCGTTTTACGGCAAGAGCAGTAGGTTCGAATCCTGCGGCTGGCAACCGCGACCGGTGGCCATGTGCCTTCCAGTTGCGCAAACTAAGTGTAGCAACCGCCACTAGTTGTTAGCTCTTGCCAGCAGCCGTTAGCAGCTGGCGACTGTTAACGGCTGCTGACAGGCGTCACCAGCTGGCTGCCATCGGTGTCACGTGACTGACTGCAATCCCCTAAAGGGTAACTGCGACAGATAGGGGCATATACGTACCTTCCATTTGTCAGCCATCGTATTAACCAACCGCGTTTGCTGCCTGAGGTTTCCTCCGTTTAAATGGTTCCTTAGTACTAGTAGTATCTAGAGGGTAAATGAGGCAAGAGCTGACTACTGGGTGTAGCTTCCTTTAAAGGGTTCCCGAGAGGCATGTGACTTTAAATAGATCAAAGACCTTTAATACAACCAATTAATAATTAAAATATAATAGCTTATATTAATAAGTATAAGAAAGCATTCTAATAAATAAGAATACAAATACCTATTAATATATATTAGAAAGTTATATTTAAATAATAAGGAGAATAAATAACGCTTTTTAAAAGAGATATAGGTATTAATAATATATATATCTATTATTATGTATAAATATAAAAAGAAAGAAATAGATTTTTACTTGAAAGATTTATAAGATACTTATTAAAACGTTTTCTGAAATTAGGAGAAAGTATACTTTAATATAATAGAAAGAATAATATTATAATTATTTGAAATTATCTTGTTAGTAAAAAATATACTTCCCTATAAATAAAGAGATTATAAAAGAAAAACTAGTAGAAACACTTAATTTAAATATATTAATCTAATAGATAGAAGAAAGTATTAAAACTAACTAGAAGAATTACTACTACTTAAGATAAGAGATTCAGAAAAACTTAAAGTATATTAAATAATTCTCAAAGGTTAGAAAGGTTATACTTATTAAGAAAAAATAACTTTAAGTGATCATAATTTCAATAATACTAATAATATTAATTACCAAAAGTATGTTAATATCAAGCTTATAACTGACTAAACTAAACGCCTAGATAGTTATACTTATAAGAAACTTTATCATAAGAGATAATTCCGACTAAAGAGAGTAATAACTTAAATTATAGAAATCCCCAAGACTCTATATATACCTAAGGAGAAACCATTAGATATTTCTAAAATAACATATTTTTTTAATTATTTATATAAGAAAGTTAAGATATTATTTAGTAAAATATATAGATTAAGTAATAAGTATATAGGGAAGAAATTATAATACTTTTAAAAATAAGATATAAATGTTTATTACTGAATATATTAGTTATAATATTAGATAGAATTCTACTAGCGGAGTATTTAATAATATATTTACTAGATAAGTATATATATAGTATTAGATATTAATTATACTAATTTGAGTTAACTTCTTACTTATTTAAATAATTATTATAATTAGAAATAAGTTTGAAACTCTTAAAATCTACTATAACTACTATAAGGAATAGAGGAATATAAATCTTAAGATACTTATTAAAGATTATAATTATATTAATATAGTTAAAATATTTAAAGTAATAATAATAAGAATTAACCTATTTAGATATATCTATTTAAATTCTTAAGGCTTATAAGAAAAGACTAATAAAGAGTTATATATAACTATATACTAAGTAAATAATATAATTAATACCTTTTTATAATATTATTAAGGGAGCGAAGCTAACTATTAATAAGTTATATAAATAGATTATAGAGATTCTTAAAAGTTAATAATAATGATTTAGATAAAAGAGTAATAATATTATAAATTATAATTAATTTAAAACTAGTTATATATATAATAGTCAAAAGTATAGTTAATATTTTAACTATTAGCAATTACATTAACTTTTATATTAAATAGGTAATAGTAATATATTAAAGCTACTTTATAAAAGACTTTAAAGTAGAAATATATATAGTAAATACTAAGTGTTAAGGTTCAAAAGGTACATCATACCCGACTGACCGTTGTTGGCCCTTAAGTACATATTACCAACAGCCCCCCATAAGGGTTACTGCGGTCGCATTGCCCATTGTACGCAAGAAACCTCATTCATGAGTAAAGACTCGTACTGGGACCTCTGCATAATAGGATTAAACCCATGTACTCAAACCTGCATGCGCTCCAAATGGGGCGATGCACGCAGACCAACTGTAGCACAAGGTTGTACTACCATGTTGAGGTTCACAAGGTACGTTGTACCCGACCGACCGTTGTTAGCCCTTAAGTACGTATTACCAACATATTGTTAAACTAGTAATAGGTAATTAGTAAAAGGTTAAGGGGAATCAACAACTCTCAATCATCAAAGAATAGGTTATTCAGAATGATATCTGAAAATAGTACTAATATTAATATAAATAGTAATAATAATAAGAAGTTCTAATTCTATAAGAAGTAGGGAACTTTATAGTATTAATATCTAAATAGAGTTTATTTTCAAAAAAGTTAACTTTATATTATATAGAACTTTCAGTTCTATCATACTTAGGCTACTAAGTAGTCTATTTACTAGATATTCTAATATTATAATTTAATCAATTTAGAATATAAATAATTAAAGTAATATAATCTTAACTCTAATAATTGATTTTCTATAATAAATAGAAAACATAGAGTTATAAGAATAAAAGAAAATACTCAAACCCTTAGACACCTAAAATAAATTATTAGAATTAATAGAATAATAATTAAATAGCTAGAATTCTAATATCCCCTTTTAAAATATATAAAATAAATAAGTCTTTTATAATTCAAAAAGTAGTAAAAACTCTAAAAACCATATAAGAAAAATAGAGAAAAATCTTTAAAAGATTAAAATCTAAAGAACCTAAAACTTAGAAAAAGTTTAAAAGAAAAAACTTCAAAATAGAATACAAAAATCAGGAAAAATCAGAAAAACCTAAAACTAGTAAAAAGTTAAAAGAAAAGATTAATCCTTAGAAAATAGACTATTAAGACTATTTTTTTTATAAGAAAGCTAAATATTAAAATTATTCTATAAAATCTTCTTAATAATATTATTAAATTTAACTCAACCTAAAAGCTTCGTCAAAAAATCAGTTATATTATCATTCATATTGATATAAAAGAAATTAATCTAATTATCTTAAATAAGACTTCTAATATAGTAATAATAAATATTAATATATTTAGCTTTTTTATAGAATTTAGCATTTTTAACAAACCTTTTAACTAATTAATTATCTATAAAGATAATTAGCTTATTAATAGCTTTAAATCCTAAAGTTTTATTAATAAAACTATAGTTATTATATAAATAAATAGCTTCTTTAGTAATATCTACTAGAACTATATACTTAGTTTTATAAATAAATAAAACTACTATTTTTTACTTAACTAAGCTATAATTTATAATATTATAAAAGTCTAGGCAAAATATATATACTGAAGTAGATTTTCTATTATTAATATCTCTAGCTTAATCTAAGTCTATAAATCTATATAAATTAAAAGGATTAATATTATTATAGTTATAAATTAATCTATAATTAGGATTCTTTTTTAAGTAACCCTATATCCTATTAAGAGTAATAAAATATTCTTTAGAAGGATTTAAAGAAAATCGAGAGTAAGTAGTAATAACTAGAGTAATATCTAGCCTAATTTTTAAAGCTAAATATAATAAAGCTCCTACTTCTTTTTAATATTCTAATATCTTATCTTTAGTAGTATTATCCTTATTAATAATGAATTTAGCTTTATTATCTATTAGAGTATTAAAACTATAGATATCCTTTTTATTAAACTTAATAAGAATTTTATTAGTATATTTAAATTAATTTATTTCTATATTTTTATTCTTATAGTTAATAATTAAATTATTATTTAAAAAAGTATTAAGCTTTTTTAGATCTTAGATTTTTATATCTTTTTTAAGACTACTATAAATATACTTTAAAATAGTAGAATTATTAGCTCCTAGTAGTATATTATTAATATAATATATTAAAATAGCTAAATATTTACTTTTATTAAGAATAATATTAAGTATAAACATTCCTTTATTATAAGGAGATACTTTAAAACTAATCTTATATAAGATAGATTTAAAGTGTAAATACTAAAGCTTAAGGTTTTGTTTTAACCTATATAAAGTTTTATTTAATAAATAAATAAAAGGCTAACTCTTATAGTTAGTATTATAAACCAAACTTTTAAAACCTTTATTATAGATATAGCTAGTAGGTAACTTGATATATATCTTTTTATCTATTTTTACATAAATAAATATAGTAGTAATATCATACTGAATTAAAATCCAGCTATAATAAATAGATATAATTAATATATATCTATTATTCTTAAGCCTATAGGTAGTGCTAAAAGTTTCTAAATAATTAATACTAAAATACTAGTTGAAACTTTAAATAACCTATCTAGCCTTATATATAGGATTATTAGGATCCTAATTATTAAGTTTTATTTTATAAACCTATCTACCTCTTAATATATTAATATTATTCTTTTTAATAAAAGAAATATTAAGTAGTAGTATAATAATTTAAACTTCTATAGACTTATTAGATTTAACTTCTTTATTTATAATTTAAATCTAGTTATTATTAAACTGAAAACTTATAATTTTTAACAAAAGTAGTTAATTTGTCTAGAGTCTTAACTAATAATATATATTTAGTAGTATAAAAATTGCTATATTTATTAATAAATAAATTATTATTATAATTATATTAATTATAATTAGTATAAAGAAATAAAGAAAGATAGTTTTTAACTATAAGGAGTATATTCTCTTTATATAAATACTATTTATAGTCTTTTTTAACTTCTAGATTTAAAAAAAGAATTTCTATAGATATAATAGACTTTTTATTAAAGTTCTTATTACTATCTATAACTTCATTAGGATAAATTATAGAAAAACTACTTAGTTCCTTATTAGGAGAAAGATCTAAGTTACTATCATTATTATTAACTTTATTAAGAAGAAGAGAATAACTAGTATTTTTAGTAAAGTTATAAATTCTACTAGACTTAATTATAACTAGATTCTAAGAAGAATTATTAGAATTAAGTTAGTTAAACTTATTCTCTTTATTAAGTTAACTAGATTTAGTAGTTATAGTATTATTAAAAATAGATAACTCTTCTTTTTATTAAGAATTAAATTAATTTTTAAGAATATTTATATCTCTAGATTAAATAGTATTATAGGCTTAAAAGTCCCAAGCTAAATAAATATTATAATTATAAGTAATTATAATATCTTTTTTTACTTTTAGATTAAGCTTCTTAAAATATTTATTTTTAACCTTATAATAATAGATACTACCTTATATCTTTATATTACTAATAAAAAGTTTCTTCTTATTCTTCAACTTATATAGAATTTTAAATTTAATAGAAAAATGAGGCATTTTATTATAAATATAAATAGAAGTTAAAATAGCTAACTTTTAAAAGTATAAAAGTAAACTAGAGTTATAGAGAAAGGTTCTAATCTTATTAACTATAATTCTTATAGTCTTCTTAATTAAACTATTAGGTTTATAAGTATAAAGTAGTTTTATATTATAAATAATACTATTATTAAGATAAATAATTTTTATTCTATTACTAGAAAACTTAAAGCTACTATTTATATTGACTTCCTTAATTCTCTTATTATTATTATTATTATTATTATTATTATTAGTTATATTAATAAATTCTTTAAAAGCTGAAGTAACTTCTTTAGAGCTTTTACTTCTTAATATCTTTCCTTAGATAAATCTACTATATTTATCTATAAATAAGATAAAATATTTATAATAATTATAAATTTCTAGTAGAATAAGTCAATATATGTCTAAATTAATATAATTAAGATATTTAAACTTCTTAAAAGTATCTGAATTTCTATTAATTTTATTAGTAAACTTGCCTTTAAGACAAGTTTTATAAATAAGTAGTTTATTACTTTTTGAATACTTATAACTAATATTGTTTATTATATTCTTAATTAACTCAATAATATTACTAGTATAGCTTATTCTATTATATTATAGTTTTAAATTATTAATATTAATAATATTAGTATAAAGAACTATTTACTTTAGTTAAATAGGAATTTTAAACTTATAGAGGTTATTAATTTTAGTTTCTATAAGTAAGAATTTATCCTATTTAATATTATATAGTATAGGTTTATTAAAGAAGATAGATAATATTCCTATTGAGTTAAGTTTAGACTGACTTAATAGGTTGATACCTAGTTGTAATATATAATAAATATTATACAAAAGATATTTAATATTATTTAAGATAATTTTTAAATTACTTTTTATAATTAAAGTAATTTCTTTAGTATTTTCCTACTTAATAGGTAAAAAAGTCTTAGTTCTATTAATTAAAAGATTGTAATTTTTAACTATATAAATAGTAACTTTAGTATGAATAAAAAATAAAATAGTTTTAATTTATTTAATAAAACTTCTAACTTATTAAATCTTCTTAGAAGTTAAAATACTTAGAGTCTTTTTAATCAAAGTCTTTTAAGAGAAAGTTAAGTTAGAATTATATTTTTAAATTTAATACTTTCTTCTTTATCTTCTTCTTCTTCTCTAGTTTCTTTAGTATTAGAATTAAATTATATAAGATTTTTAGTTATATTACTAGAGATTTCTTTAATTATTCATTCTTAAGTTAAAGTAATATTAACTAATTCTAAATTCTTATCCTTTTTATCTTTTTTCTTCTTAGAAAACTTAGGAAGACTCTTATTAACTTTAGATTTTATCTAAATAGGAATTTTTTTAAAATAAAAATTAAAATAGTTTTCTTTAGTATAATTAGTCTTTTCATAATAATTATAAAAAATACCTTTCTATTTCTTCTAAGGTTTCTTAATAACTTTAAGAGAAGACTACCTAATAACCTTATTCTTAAAACTCTTCTTAATTATAAAATTAACTAAAGAAATCTAAGTTTTCCTTTTAAATTTATCTAATAGATTAAAGAATAAGGAATCTAACTTATAAAAATCCTTATTAGATTTAAAATTCTAAATAATTAAAAAAATAAAACCTTTATAGTTTTTATCTAAACTATTTAAGATATAAATAATAATAACTTAGTTAAGTAGTTTAATTTTATTATAAGAAAGGTTATTAGTAAGTTCTTTTATCTTATTTAGATATTCTTCTATAGACTTAAAATTACTAAGAGTAGTATTAAAAAGCTTTTTATTAATAAGAAATTCATTAGAAAAACTAATTAGTTTATAGAGTTTTTTTTAAATAACTAAATATATTAAAAATATTAATATCATTCTTAATAACTCTTAAAAAACTATTTTTACAATTTAACTATATATAACTAAAAGCCTTATTATACTTATTAGAATTATTTCTAGAAATAGGCTTAGTTAAATCTATAAAAATATCTTTACTAATAAGTAAAGCTTTTATATAGATAGACTAGATATTATAATTCTAAATCTCTTTTAACTTAGGGATAAAATATAACTTAGAATTACCTATATTCATAATTAATAACTTAAAAAAATAAAGTAGTTATTTGATAAAGAATTAATTAAAATCCTATAGTATTATTAAGATACTTAGGGTCTAACTTTAGTAAACTATTATTAAGTAAAAAATCAACAAAAATATAACTTAATAGTTAAATAATAGATTAATACTCCTATAACCTATAGTAGTCTAGGGTTTAAATCTCATAAGAGATACTTTTTTATAGAAGTTAGAAATAACCTAAAATTCTAATTTATAAAAATCTTAGTAGACTTAAAATTCTAATTTATAAAAATCTTAATAGATCTAAAAACTAGTTTATAGAAAATCTTAGTAAACTTAAAATATAAGAAATTTTCAGCTTCTACTACTTAACTATTTCTTTTACTAGCCTAATAGTAAGCCTACTACTCTAATTGGTATAATTTCTTTATAAATTCATCTAGTATTAAATTAATTAATTAATAAGAAGAATTAATTAATTAATTAAAGTAGGTATAAAAAGAATAAATTATAGAGCTTTATAGAAGTAGTTAAGAGAGGCTTTATATAGAAAGATAGGTATAGGGAAGCTTAAAGTTAATTAGTATAATTTCTAGTATAACCTGAATAAGTATTAATAAAGATATAGATATCAATATTAATAATAAGTATAGATAGGGATATAATATAAAGAGAGAAGTTAATATAAAACTAAGCTTATAACTTATTAAACTAGTAATAAGTAACTAGTAAAGGGTTAAGGGGAATTAATAACTCTTAATTATTAAAGAATAAGTTATTTAGAATAATATTTGAAACTAGTATTGATATTAATATAAATAGTAATAATGATAGGAAGTTCTGATTCTATAGGAAGTAGGGAACTTCGTAGTATTAATATCTAAATAGAGTTTATTTTCAGAAAGGTTTACTTTATATTATATAGAGCTTTCAGCTCTGTTACGCTCGGGCTACTAAGTGGTCTGTTTACTAAATATTCTAATATTATAATTTGATTAATATAGAGTATAAATAA
Organism: Colletotrichum orbiculare MAFF 240422; assembly: GCA_000350065.2. Lineage (NCBI taxonomy): Eukaryota > Fungi > Ascomycota > Sordariomycetes > Glomerellales > Glomerellaceae > Colletotrichum > Colletotrichum orbiculare. The sequence goes on from AMCV02000012.1 coordinate 1,182,411, forward strand.
TTAAAGTAGTATAACCTTAACTCTAATAATTGATTTTCTATAATAAATAGAAAATATAGGGCTATGTGTAAGAGTATGGCTGAAGGCCTTGACCAGGAAAGGTTTGGATGTATAGGTAGGGTCTGTATTGCTGTATAGACTATTGCTTGAAGGATCCAAGTTGTGATCCTTCAGCTGAAAACTCTTTCTAGTGCCTTGGCAGCTGTGGCCGGCTGGTTGCCGGGCGCACTGCGTGGTCCTATTGATATATCCTTACATTATGAGAGTAAAAGAGAATACTTAAGCCCTTAAATACCTAAAACGGGTTATTGGGATTAATAGAGTAATAGCTAAATAGCTAGAATTCTAATACTAAGTATATTTAAAAACTAGTTATAAAGTACTAGTTAATAAAATATATTACTAAGGAATATAAAGTTGTGTGACTTCTAGGCAAGAGGTTGTAATCTGAAGTAATAGTAATCCTATGAGTAATATCTAAAGAAGGAAAGCTTCTATAATATAGAAATAAGTGGGCAAACCTCTAGATTATATTACTTAGGCTAGTATATAATATAAGTACTTATAGTATATAATATATATAGCCATAGGTCTATTCTCTAATCCTCTCCCTTAAGCTAGGCTTATAGCTAGTTAAATATATAAAACTAGCCTGAAGTTTCTAAAATACTTATTTTTAAACTGAAAACTCTAAATCTAAAAAGTTTTTAAAAGTAGAATACTTTTAAGATTAATAGTATTAAAGCTATTTAATTAAGTACCAATTAATCTAGTTACTAGTAATCCTTCTAGAAGTAATCTATAATCTAAACTATCTATTATTCTTAGTAGTTTTATAAACTCCTTATATTTAATAGTATTTAGAATTCAAATAAAATTATTAGTAGTTGTATTAATAGTTTTAATAATATATAGAGTAATTATATTATTATTATTAACTTTTTAAATAATCTATTTATATTAAATATTAATATTCTATATATATATTTTATTTAGAAGGTTTATCATATTTACTAGAATATTAATACTATTAGTAAAAAGGATTATAAGTATAGCAATCTATTAATCTAATAACTATTTAATATATTATTAAATCTACTTAAGGGATATATTAATAGATATAAAGTTAATAAATTCTACTTCTATAAAGCTTATAATAATAATTATGTATTCCTTAGACTTCTAAATAATAGGTAATTTAATAAAGTAAATAATATAATTATTAGTAGATATATATAATAATTTATTATTAGTAAAGATAGTATTTATTATAATGTAGAGGTTTAGATTTATTATAAGATTTATTCCT
>AMCV02000012.1:1192054-1202683 GCA_000350065.2 Colletotrichum orbiculare MAFF 240422
CTTAGTAATAGATATATATTTATAATATTAGATATTTATCTAGATATCTATTATAATATTATTCTAACTTATAGAATATTATTTTAATAGGAAATCTATATATCTTTCTAATTAGTAAATACTAGTAAATAGTTAGTATAATTTCTATAAGTAATTATTTAAGTCTATAAAAAAGAATATTAACTAATATAATTTTTCTAATTCTAATATTAAACTATTAAATTTTTTTAAAAAGAAATATAATTATCTTCATTAGAACTAGTTCTAATAATATAATTAGCTACTTACTAATAAAATCTATTTATAGATATAAGTTTATAGTTATTATTATTTCCCTCTTTTTAGTATCCTAGAGAATAATTACTAAGCTTTTGACTATCTTTCCTATAAGGACTAACTTTTTAATTAATATAAGGATTATTAGTTCTATTTCTATACCTACTTATTTCTCTAGATTTCTTTAATATAAGGGTTAGTATCAATAGTTTATATTCAGGTATAGGATTTTATAGTATTTTACCTCTAAGTAGTTATTAATATCTTATTTATATCTATCTTATTTCTATAGTTTATAGCTTTATATTTAGTCTTACTATATAAGAAGTAAACTCTTATAATTTATAGTATAGCTAATATATATATAATTCTCTAGTTTAGAATAAGTATAATATTATTTAACCTATTAATATCTTATTACTAACTATTTAGTATTAATAGAGTTAATAGTTCTATTTATCTTACTATTTATAAAAATAAAAGTAGTTAGAAAGACTATAAGCTTATATATAAATATTTATATCTCTTATTTTATATTAGTCTACTAATATAGTACTATTAGAATTCTTAAAGTTTTTTAGTTTTTATTATAATATCTCTAGTTTTTAAGATTAGGATTTTAAGTTTTTCTATTTCTTTTTTTAAACCTAAGTATAGTTAGTAGAAATAGATAAAAACTTCTTTCTTATTCTATTTAAATCTAGGTATATCTAGGTTTTAGTATAATACTAACTATTTAGTATAATACTATATAGGTAACTATTATTCTCTTTATTATACTTCTTTAAACTTCTACTTATATAACTTTTCTTATATCTCTAAATTAATATACTATTAGTAAATAAATATAATAAAATTAGTTTAAATAGAATTATCCTCTAGGCTAGTTTTATAATTTCTTTATTCTATTTAAAATTAGGATACTAGTTTTATGAATACTTGTTAGATCTATTAGTTAATTATACTATTTAGTTAGATTTAATAGCTATTTTTAATAGTTATAATTTAATTATTAATCTATTTAATTATAAATTCTTTTCTTATTATTCTATAATTATATAAAAATAGTTTTTCCTAATTTTTAAATAGTCTAAATACTACTAATTACTTAGCTAGTTATTAGATAAAAGCTATAGTTTACTCCTTATAGGCTTCTTACTACTTCTATATCTATTTTTAGTATATTACTATCTAAAATTATATAGTTTTAAATACCTTATTTATAATACCTACTAAGTTTAATCTAAGTAGGAATAGTAGTTATAATAATATTTAGGATTACTTATTAAATCTAAGTATTAATTATTAAAAACTTAGTAATTACTTAGACCTCAGAAGTATAATAAAAATTATTCTACTTCTTCTTCTTATATTTAGAAAGAAGTATTCCCTTCCTTAAGATATATTTTATATAAAATTATCTAATTAGTATTTCTTTTTAACCTCTTTAGTATATTATTAATAAGAATTTATATTAATACTAAGCTCTATTTTATCTTAAGTAGTATATAAGAAGTATTTCTCTTTAGGAATATTTTCTCCTAAAGTTACTATCTTATTATTATTATTATTTTACTTACTTAATTCCTAATAATAATATAGTATAGTATTAGTAGTCTTACTATATATTTCTATTAAGTTAAATATTAATTATTAGAATTTATTAAGGTTTATATTAAGTCTATACCTATAGAATAGCTATTCTCTATAAAAATAGTTATTATTTAATATTTCTACTTGTACTAGTTACTTAAAAAAATAAATAGAAGTAATAGAATTATAAGAGTATAGCTAAAGGTTTTGATTAGGAAAGATTTAAATATATAAATAGGGTCTATATTACTATATAGATTATTACTTAAAGGATCTAAGTTATAATCTTTTAACTAAAAACTCTTTCTAGTACCTTAGTAGCTATAGCTAGCTAGTTACTAGGTATATTATGTAGTCTTGTTGATATATCCTTATATATAAGTTTCTATAGCTAGAATACTAATTATTTTTAAATTATTATACTTCTTAATTATTTTAAATTAAGATTACTTAATACTTATAAATACTATACTAATAATAATAAAAAGCCTAAATAGGCTAATATTATTAAAACTATTTATATTCTTATTTAAGATGAAGAACAAAAGATAAATCTTACTTTATACTATAAGATAACTATTATTAGTAGTAATAACTTATTAAATAATATTTTAAATAGTATTCTTACTAAGAAAAAAGATAGTAAATATTTTTACTATAAGAAAAATCACCTAGCTTTAAAATATTAGATTATTTATCTAGATCTTATTCCTATAAATTATAAGTATTATAAATAAATCCTAGTTTATACTACAAAGTATATACATAATAAGGATTATACTAATATAATAACCTTAATATTAACCTTATTAGTTTTTATTAAAAAATCTATAAGAATTATAAGAAGTTTAGTTATTACTAGACTTACTATTCAGAAGTTATTAATGGTATTTAAAACAGTAAATACTATAATTAGTAATAAAGCTATTATAAACTTAGATATTATAGTTAACTTAAATTACTCTAACTCAGTCTTTAATAACCTCACTCTTTTTATATTATATAATACTTATAATAACTTCTAACTCTTTACTACTATTAATAGTAAGTTAGTAAAACTAAAAAGCATAAATATTATCTTTTTTTAAATAGAAAATCCTATAAACCCCTCTAAGACTATTAATTAGACTATTAAAAAAATTAAATATAACCCTTTTAACCCTACTAACTTATTCAATTTAAATAGATTTTAAAGAAATTATATTAAGTATAATTACTATACCATAAGCCTTATTAATATTTAATCTTATTAGAACTTTATTAAAATCTACTAAATAAGTAATATCTATATTATTAATATATCTAATAGTACTACTATCCCTATTAATACTACTCTTAATTTACCTAGAATTAAAATAAAAACTCATCCTATACTTAAGATAATATACTAATACCTTATCTATATCTATCTATTACGAATTATTAAAACCTATTACCAAATAAATATATAATTTATTTAAGAAGGAATTAACTCTTTTCACTAAAAAGCATATTATTTCACCAAGTCTATAGAAATTATTAGCCATAATACCTTTCTCCTTCTTATTTAAATAAGTAAAAAGATTTATCTTAACCTCATTAAAATCAAACTATTATTCATAATAAGTAAGAAATATACTTTTTGTTTTTTTAATTACTATAGTAGTTACTACTAATTTATTTTACTCAATACTTATTATTATAATATTATATTTAAAACTATTAAAAAGTTCAATAATATTTTTACTAATATAACTATATTAACTATAAAGTTGTAAATTTATAATAATACTTTAAAACTTAAGAAGGTATTTAGAAACTCCTACTTTATAGATACTTAACTTAATCTAACTACTACCTATATACTATTAATAAATAAAACAATCAAATATACTAATTAGACTATTATTAAAATAACTTATATTATACTTATTAATAATAGTCTACTTGAGGAATTCTAGGACTACATATTTAATACTACTATTCAGATCCTTAACCTTCTACTTTAAATTAATAAGAGAAAACTTAGTTCTTATAAAATTATAATAAGAAAGTTAAACTTAACTAAGAATTATAAACTTCTATATATTAAGTATATCTATACGTTTAGATATATTATTTATATTAATAAAAAAAGAAGTAAATACCTTTTTTATACTATTAAAATAGAAGTATATATTATAAAAGGTTTTCTTATTATTTATAACTTTTTATATAGCTATATCTATTATATTTATATCCCTAATATAAAGAAAGTTCTTTACTACTATAATATTTACTTTTATAAAAGTCTTAAAAAGACTATTTTATACTTTCTTAATAACTATACTAAACCTAATAGTAATAATTATAATATTCTATTTAATAAACCTAACCTATAGATCTAATATTCTGATTAGATTTTAAATTAAAATACTATTACTATAGAAAACTCCTTACTAAAAGAGAAGGAAGTTATCTTAAAAATATATTAAACTAATAATACTTATATTATAAAGTATATAATTCTACTATTAAAAAACCTACTTCCTCTTATTACTACTACTTATCTAAAACCTACTAATATTATAAGTAATAAGAGAAATAATAATTTTATAGATACTATTTAGAAATAAGAGTTAAATTATCTAGATTTTAATATTAATCTACCAATAATAGAACTAGTTAATATTCCTATTATTTCTTTTTTAAATCGTCTTTATTATACTACTATAATAAGATTATTAAGCTATTATTATAAAGCTTATAATCTCTATCTTTATAATAAAAAGAAAGTTTACCTCACTGCTAATATTTATATTAATCTAGATATTCTAATTATTATTATTCTTCTTATTATTATTAATACTATTAAAAGTTCTTCCTCTAAGTTATTCTATCCCTCATACTATTAAGGAAGTAAAAAAGAATCCTCTTAAGTTTTCTTACTAGAAACCTATATATAATACTAAGATTAATTAAATAGTTACTAAAGAGACTTTCTATATTATTAATAAGCCTTTTAACACTAAAGTCTTTCTAAGTATATAGATTTTTAATATTAAAACTAATACTTTAAATAATATTATAAGATTTAAAGTTTAATAAGTTATTTATAATAATTATAAGAAAAGTAACTAGTTATCTTAAGAAGTCTATACTACTATAGTAATTACTATTACTATATACTTCTTTTTTATTATTATTATATTCTACTATCTCTTATATGAAATATACAAATTTTAATATTGCTTTTCTTACCACTGTAGTACCTTAAGGTATTTAAGTCTTTATTTATCAACCTATAGGTTATTCTAATAATATAAATAAAGTTTAGTTATTCTATAAGGCTCTATATAGCTTCTATAAGAGCCTTTTTTAATAATTCTAACTTATTATAGCTGAAATAAAGAAGATTAACTTTATATTTATTAAGGGGGAGATTTACTTCTTTATTAATAAGAGTCTTAAATATTTATATTTTTATATATATTAATAATAATGTTATAACTACTTCTATACTTAAGATTAAGAAGAAGGTTTGTGAGATATTTAAAGCTATATACCTTCTTAAGAATCTTAGTATTATTACCTAGTTTTTAGAATTTCAAATCTACTATAATACTATAAATATCTTCTTATTATAATATAAATATATTAATTCTATTTTATACTATTTTAGTTATTATAAGCTTCATATTATTAAAACCTTTCTCCCTACTAATAAAAACTTTCTCATTGTATAATTAAAAGATCAATATAATAATTAATCTTACTAATTCTATATAAAGTAAACTAGCTATTTCAACTAATTAGCTATTAATATTTAACTAGATATTATTTATACTATAAGTAAATTATATTAAATAAATACTAGCCTATTTCTTACTTGTTAATATATTATTAAATACTTCTTTTAATATCTTATTAGTACTACTAGTTATAATATCATATTTAGAAGAATAGATCTTATAATAGATCTAAATTTCTATACTATAGAAGATACTATTTTTACTAATAATAAACTACTATATATATCTACTAATAGCTATATTATCTATTTTACTAAATCGCCTATTATTTAGAAGTCTAAGAAATAAATAATTATTACTCTAAATTCTATATAAATAAAGTTTAGTAACCTTATACTTATTAGTATATCTCTTAAGTAGATTTAATAATATATTAAGTAGCTATTAGATTAATAGATTACTATATTTATAATCTTCTTTACTAATAATACTAATATTCTAATTAATATTATAAACTTTCTAAATAAAATATACATATAGAATATTAATATTTAATATAGATAGATTATTTAAAAAGTTAATAATAATAATATAATCGCTTTATACCTTATTAAAAATACTAATATAACTACTAATAATCTTATTAAAACTCAAAATACTATTAAATATAAAGATTTTATAAGATTACTAAGAATAATAAATAATTTAGATTAAAGATTACCTCTAGAGGGATTACTAATAACTAGATTAATCAGCACCTAATTAAATAGCTTTAATACTATTAATCTTAAAAGTATTCTATTTTCAAAAATTCCTTAAATTTAGAGTTTTCAGTTAAAAACTAGTATTTTAGAAGTTTCAGGCTAGTTTTATATATTTTAGTAACCTTTAGGCCTAGCTTGAGGGAGAGTATTAAGGGGTAGCCTATAGCTACTTAGGCTATATTATATAATAGCCTAAACTATAACTATAAAGGCGCCCCTCAGCTATATAAGTAGCTATAAGACTTTCCCCTCTTTATATATATATTTAGTATCACTTTTAGCCTTATTAGCTCGTGAAGTCTTATAAATATTATAGTAGTAGAAAGCTTTTTTTATATTAGAAATACAAATATAATAAATATAGTTATATAAAGAATTATAATTAATAAGAAAACTTTTTATAATATATTCTTCTATTTTAATAGTATAGAAAAAGTATTTATTTCTCTTTTTATAAATATAAATAATATTTAGTTACTTTTGCTCTATACTTAGAATAGTATCTAAGCTCTATACCCTATATATAGATTTAACTATAAATTTTACCCAATAACAGCATTTATACTAATACTAGCTTACAACTAGTTAAAATAGTAATAAAATTACCCATTATTATAGATAATTATACCCCTAGTTCTAATATTTAACCTTATAGTAGTAGAAGACCTTATAGTAATAATCTATATGGGGAGAGCTTTATTAAAGCTAGAACTTAATATACATAACTAAAAGTAACTACTAAGGTTATAGGATTGAGAACTTTTATAAACCTCTTAAAGATAGAATAAAATAGAATACCTATAAGAGCTAGGCGTTCTATAATCTATTACTCTTCTATATCTTTCATAATAGAACTAAAATCTCCTTGAAATCTATATAGCTACTTATAAAAAAAACACTATAAAATAGGTATAGAAATATCCAGCTATAACTATTATAACTAAAACTATTACTTTATTAAAATAAACTTCAATAAAATTATCTTAAATACTATAATTAATAAGTAGCTTATAAATATTTAAAGAAATATTATCTAGTTAATTTATAACCTACTATACTAAACTAATAATATTAAGGATTAAATATCAATCAAATAATACCCTAATATTAATATACTACTACAATACTAATTACTAGATACCTTAGAATATTATAATAATACGATTATAGAGGTTTTAAAAGCTATCTAACTATACTAGAAGTATCTACATCTATATAAATATTATTTATATATTAACTATACTTAATTAATATATTAAGATTATTTACTAATAAGAATAAGCCGAGTCTTATTATATTTATATAGAGATCGTAAGTTAACTTATATTAGTAGTAGAGAACTTTTATATTAATAGTATAAAGTCTCATCTTAGGAGTAAGTAGGGCTCGGTTTATAATAAAAACATTAAGGTTATAGATATTAAAGTTATAATAAATATTCAAACAGAATGCCTATAGTTAGTAGTAATTAAATATCTCAAGATATTCAAATCATATATTAATATCTATAAAAACGTAAGGGTATAAAGGTATAAGGTTATTATAGAAAGAGTTGTTAGTTATTTATTATTAAAAAGGTTAATACGAAGCAGGTATACTAGCTATAGCCACGAGGGGTTCAGCCCCAGATTAACTAAGGGCTAGCTATAGTAGTTAGCAGGAGGGTAGGAAGGCTAAAGTTATACTTTAAGAAGCAATATATCTACTAATAGTCGCAATAGAAAGCGAGCCATCAGCCCCTTCCAAATATAAATAATATATTTAAATATATAGATATACTTAATATATAGAAGCTTATAATTTTTAGTTAAATTTAAATTTCTTATTATAATTTTATAAGAATCAAGTTTTCTCTTATTAATTTAAAATAGGAAGTTAAAGATCTAAATAGTAGTATTAAATATATAGTCCTAGAATTCCTTAAGTAGACTATTATTAATAAGTATAATATTAGCTATTTTAATAATAATCTAATTATAAGAGTATAGCTAAAAGCTTTAATTAGGAAAAGTTTAGAAATATAAATAAAGTCTATATTACTATATAGACTATTACTTAAAAAATCCAAGTTGTAATCCTTTAGCTAAAAATTCTTTCTAATATTTTAGTAGCTATAACTAGCTAGTTACTAGGCGTATTATGTAGTCTTATTGATATATCTTTATAACTATCCCCCCTTCTAAAAGCTTTAGTCTTTAAAGCTATAATTATATACTTTTTAATATTTACTATAAAGCCTATATATTATTACTAATTATTTATTATATAAAATACTTCTTTAATACTTGTAATTATTCTGCTGTAGTATTATTATTTATTTAAGTAATTTCTTATAGTCTGAATAATAGAACTGATTTTTATTATTATTATTTTTAGGTTTTAGTTATTCTTTCTATTATTTATAAATATATTTATTATTATCTTAACAATATATCGACACTTTTAAACTTTATAGTATTATTCTAATAAGAATAGTTTTTCAATTCTACTATAGTCTTTTATATTATTTTACTATATATTTAGTAAATATCGTCTACTTCTTCTATATATATCTTATTATTATTTAATTTTTTATTTATACTGTTTTTATCCTTCTAATACTTTTTTATGTTGTCTTACTAGTTATTCCTAACTTACTATCTTTTCTTTCTTCCCTTTTTCTCTTTCTTCTTTATTATTTATATACTATATATTTCCTAGTGATATCTTATATTACTATTATTACTATTATCTTCCAAATATTTATTTATAATAGCAAAAAAGATTTTAATAAGGGTTTTTTATACCTAAAGCCTAGTACTTATTCACCTTACTTTAGCTATCTATTATCACTTTACTTTAATATAAAAAAACTACTCTATATTATTAATAACTATATATCAAAGTATATTTTTTATAAAAGAATAAGTAGAAATATTATAATATAAGTTGTTTTTTTACTATGTATTTACTATTTTTATTAACCTTTACTTTTTAGGTTCTATTCAAGTTATATAATGCTACCTAGGCGACTTAGAATTAAACTGTTATCTATTACTAAATACTTAAGTAAAAAGTTTAACTTTTAAATATAAAAATAAGTTATTCTATATTTTCATTAAAATGTTAGTAAGATAGTAATATATAAATAATATTATTTATAACTTTCTTATAGATATATAGAAGAAGAAACTTAATTTAGAATATCTTCTCCTTTAGGAGATATTAGTTATCTATTAGTATTTAAATATTATATATCTTATTATTATAAGTTTACTAAATACTTATCTTATTATTACTACTAATTAATAAGATAGTTTAATATTTTAAGATCTATAGAAGAAGTATTTTACTAACTATTTACTATATAACCTACCTATTCTTATAATAATAGCTTTATTATCACTTTAGAATAGTAATTTATTTATTTCTTTAATACGCCTTATTATACCTTAGTACTTAAAAATATTAAAATTCTTGTTATCTTAAGATTACTCTAATTTAATAATAATTTCTATTATTATCTTACTAATTATTTTAAGTATAATATATCTAAATATCTTATTACTATTACTAGTAGTTATCTTATTCTTTATAAGTCTAATATTATTATACCTTACTATATATATACCTCTAGTTTACTATTATCTATTACTAATAAAAGTAAAAATAGTAATAATAATTAGGATAATAATAAGAGTAGAAGATCTAGAGTTTCAAAAACCCTTTTATAGCTTTCTTATTATATTAATAGTAATAATAATATTACTATACTTACTATAAGTAATTATACTTTTTCTATTAAAATCTATTTAGTAAGTTTTTAGTATTACCTTATTTCTAATAATACTATCTTACTTAGTATTAGAAAAAAGCTATAAATAATAGTAATTAAGTAGAAAGACTTCTTATTAAGAAGTATAAAACTTATTCTAATATTATTCTATCTATTTCTATAGTTTCTATATCTAGTAGCTATTAATCTACTACTAGAAAGTCTACTACTTCTAAAACTATTATTCCTAAGAAAGCTATTCTAATAAAAAAAATTATAACTACTAAAAAAGCTCTTATTACTAAGTAAGTTGTTATATCTTTAGTACTTATTATACTTATAGTACTTATTATACTTATAGTACTTATTATACTTATAGTACTTATTATACTTATAGTACTTATTATACTTATAGTACTTATTATACTTATAGTACTTATTATACTTATAGTACTTATTATACTTATAGTACTTATTATACTTATAGTACTTATTATACTTATAGTACTTATTATACTTATAGTACTTATTA
>AMCV02000012.1:1216051-1228251 GCA_000350065.2 Colletotrichum orbiculare MAFF 240422
CTTATTAAGGCTTAATAGTCTATTAGGACTATAAATTCTTTTAAAAATCCTATTAGATAATACTTCTAGTAGTTAAAACTTTTAATAATAGCTAGTAATTCTTATTAGTTTATTTCTTACTTTTATTCTATTTTATTAAACTTCTTAGAATAATAAGTAATTAGTTATTATTAGCTTTCTATTTTTTATAATAAGATACCTAAAATTACTTATTATAATATATCTATTTCTATTTTAATATTTCTAATAAAGTTTTAATACTAGAGAATAATTACTAAGTAGAAAGTATTTTATAATATTAAGAATATAGATTTTATATTTTCTAATTATAAGAAAACCTTCTTTTTAATTCTTCTCTTAAAGAATACTATAAATAGTACTATTACTTCTAAATAATTAGTAATAAACTTATAGTAGAAGTTATAAAAACTTAAGAATACTTAAAGTTCTTTAAAGATTTCTAGTAATTTCTATTTAGTAATAATTTAGATTCTTATTAAGTCTATTTTAATTCTTTTTTAAGTAATTATATAGTTTAGAAAACTTATTTTTTCTATATAGAATTTATATTTAGAGAGTTCAGTAAAAAATATATTTTATATAATTTAGTAAGCATTTATAGTAATATTTTAGTATAATCCTCTCTAGTATTTATTATATATATTATAATATTATTTATATATACTATATAATATATATCAATTAAGCTAGTAAGTATATAGTTAATATATATTTAGAAAATTATTAGTATATTAGTAAGACTAAATAGTATTATTATATATTTATAGTAATTATATTATATCTTAAATACTATTTTCTAATAATCTTCTAGTTTAATCTTAATATAGTAATAAGTATCTTTAAAGTTAATTTTCAAAATCTATATTATTCTTTAGAATTTATTTAGGAGCTTACTAATTAGTAGTGATAAGTAATAATTCTTAATTATAACCTTATTAAGATTTCTATAGTTAATATAGAAATATAGGGAACTATCTTTCTTTAAAATAAAAAAGATTAGTATACCTATTTTACTTATAGATAGCTATATATATTTAGTTATTAGATTTTTAATAATATATATTTTTAATTTTTCTAGTTACTACTTATTTAGTAGATATATAGGTTTATAGGGTAATTTCTTACCTAGTTCTAACTTAATAGTATACTTAGTATTTTTAAAGATTAAGATAGACTTTACTATAATTTTATTAAATGCTTCTTACTTACTTATAAGCTTTTTAGAGATATCTATAGTTATAATAATTCTATCTTTTTCCCTAAATACTTCTATATAAGTTTTAAGATTTTCCCTTATTTTACTAATATATAGTACATAGGTAGTTTTATTATTCTTAATAATTCTTTATATAAATACTTCTAGCTTAGTAATAGATATATATTTATAGTATTAAGTATTTATCTAGGTATTTATTATAATACTTTCTTAGCCTATAGAATATTATTCTAATAGGAAGTCTATATATCTTTCTAGTTAGTAAGTATTAGTGAATAGTTAGTATAACTTCTATAGGTAATTATTTAAGTCTATAAAGAAGAATATTAGCTAGTATAATTTCCCTAGTTTTAATACTAAATTATTAAATTTCTTTAAAATAGGTATAGTTATATTAGTTAGAATTAGTCTTAGTAATATAGCTAGTTACTTATTAATAAGGTTTATTTATAAGTATAAGTCTATATTTATTATTACTTCTTTTTCTTTAGCGTTTTAAAGAATAATTACTAAACTTTTAGCTATCTTCCCTATAAAGACTAATTCTTTAGTTAGTATAGGGACTATTAGTTCTATCTCTATACCTACTTATTTCCCTAGATCTTCTTAATATAGGGGTTAGTATTAATAGTTTATACTAAAATATAAGACCTTATAATACTCTACTTTTAAGTAGCTATTAGCGTCTTATTTATACCTATTTTACTTCTATAGTTTACAGCTCTATACTTAGTCTTACTATATAAAAAGTAAGCCTTTATAATTTATAGTATAGTTAATATATGCGTGGTTTTTTAGTTTGGAGTAAATATAATATTACCTAATTTATTAGTATCTTATTACTAACTATTTAGTATTAATAGAATTAATAGTTTTATTTATCTTACTATTTATAAGAATAGGAGTAGTTAGAAAAAGTATAAGTTTATATATAAATACTTATATCTCTTATTTTATATTAATTTGTTAGTATAGTACTATTAGAATTCCTATAGTTTTTTAGCTTTTATTATAATATTTCTAGTTTTTAGGATTAAAATTTTAAGTTTTTCTATTTTGTTTTTTAAATTTAAGTATAGTCAGTAGAAGTAGATAAAAGTTTCTCTCTTATTCTACTTAAATCTAAATATACTTAAATTCTAGTATAATACTAATTACTTAGTATAATATTATATCGGTAACTAATATTCTCCCTATTATATTTTTTTAAGTTTCTACTTATATAACTTCTCCTATATCTCTAGGTTAATATACTATTAGCGAATAAATATAATAAAATTAGCTTAGATAGAGTTATCCTCTAGGCTAATTCTATAGTTTCTCTATTCTATCTAGAGTTAAAATATTAGTTTTATAAATACTTATTAGATCTACTAGTTGATAATACTATTTAGTTAGATTTAATAACTATCCTTAATAATTATAATTTAATTATTAACTTATTTAACTATAAATCCTTCTCCTATTATTCTATAGTTATATAAAAGTAGTTTTTCCTAATTTTTAAGTAGTCTAAATATTACTAATTATTTAACTAGTTATTAAATAAAAGCTATAGTCTACTCCTTATAAACTTCTTACTACTTTTACATTTATTTTTAATATATTACTTTTTAAGATTATATAGTTTTAAATATCATATTTATAATACCTAGTAAGTTTAATTTAAATAAGAATAGTAATTATAATAATATTTAGGATTACTTATTAAATCTAGGTATTAATTACTAAAGACCTAGTAACTACTTAGATTTAGGAAGTATAATAGAAGTCGTTTTATTTCTTCTTTTTATATTAAGAAGAAGGTATTTTTTTCCTTAAGATATATCTTATATAAAGTTATCTAATTAGTATTTTTTTTTAACTTCTTTAGTATATTATTAGTAAGGGCTTATATTAATACTAAATTTTAACTTATCTCAAGTAGTATATAGGAAGTATCTTTCTTTAAAAGTATTTTCCCCTAAAGTTACTATCGTATTATTATTATTACTTTATTTATCTAATTCCTAATAATAGTATAGTATAATACTAGTAGTCTTATTATATATTTCTATTAAGTTAAGTATTAATTATTAGAGTTTATTAAGGTTTATATTAAGTTTATACCTATAGGGTGGTTATTCTCTATAAAAATAGTTACTACTTAATATCTTTACTTATACTAATCACTTAAAAAATTAAGTAGAAGTAATAGAATTATAAGAATATAGCTAAAAGTTTTAACTAGGAAAGATTTAGACATATAGGTAGGGTCTATATTACTATATAAATTATTATTTAAAAGATCTAAGTTATAATCTTTTAGCTAAAAACTCTTTGTAGTATTTTAGTAGCTATAGCTAGCTAGTTGCCAGGCGTACTACGTAGTCCTATTGATATATCTTTATATATATCTAATAGTACTACTATTCCTATTAATACTACTCTTAGTTTAACTAGAATAAAAATAAAAGTATAACTTATATTTAAAATAATATACTAACGCTTTATCTATACCTATTTATTATAAATTATTAAGGCTTACTATTATATAGGTATATAATTTACTTAGGAGGAGATTGACTTCTTCTACTATAAGGTATACTACCTTACTAAGTTTATAGAAATTATTAGCTATAATATCCCTTTCTTTTTTATTTAGGTAGGTAAAGAGATTTATTTTAATTTTATTAAAGTTATGTTATTATTAATAATAGGTAAGAGGTATACCTTTTATTTTCTTAATTATTATAGTAGTTACTACTAGCTTATTTTACTTAATACCTATTATTATAATGTTGTATTTAAGGCTATTAAGAGGTTTAATAATACTTTTACTAATATGACTATATTAACTATAAAATTATAAGTTTATAATAATACTTTAGAGTTTAAGAAGGTATTTAGAAACCTCTACTTTATAAATATTTAGTTTAACCTAATTACTACTTATATATTATTAATAAATAGAGTAATTAAGCATACTAGCCGGACTATTATTAAAATAGCTTATATTATACTTATTAATAATAGTCTACCTAAAGAATTCTAAAACTATATATTTAATACTACTATTTAGATTTTTAACTTCTTATCTTAAGTTAATAAGGGAAAATTTAGGTTTTATAAGATTATAGCGAGAAAGTTAAATCTAGCTAAGGATTATAAGCTTCTATATATTAAATATATCTATATATTTAGATATATTATTTATATTTATAAAAAGGAAGGTAAGTACTTTCCTTATACTACTAAGATAGAAATATAAGTTATAAAAAGTTTTCTTATTAGTTATAATTCTTTATATAGTTATATTTATTATATTTATCTTCTTAATATAAAGAAAGTTCTTTATCACTATAATATTTACTTTTATAAAAGTCCTAATAAGACTATCTTATATTTTTTTAATAATTATATTAAACTTAGTAGTATTAATTATAATATTCTATTTAATAAATCTAACCTATAGATCTAATATTCTAATTAAATTTTAAATTAAAATACTACTACTATAGATAACTCCTTACTGAAAAAGAAAGAAGTTACTTTAGAAGTATATCAAACTAATAATACTTATACTATAGAATATATAATTCTACTATTAGAAAGCCTACTTCTTCTTATTACTACTATTTAATTAGAACTTATTAATATTATAAATAATAAGAGAGATAATAACTTTATAAATACTATTTAGAAGTAAGAGTTAGATTATTTAGATCTTAATATTAATCTACTAATAATAAAACTAACTAATATTCCTCTTATTTCTACTTTAGATTATCCTTATTATATTATTATAATAAAATTACTTAGTTATTATTATAAAGTTTATAGTTTTTATTACTATAATAAGAAGAAAGCTTATTTTACTATTAGTATTTATATTAATTTAGATATTCTAATTACTATTATTCTTCTTATTACTATAGTATTCTTAAAAGTTCTTCTTTTAAGTTATTCTATTTTTTATATTATTAAAAAAGTAAAAAATAGTCTTCTTTAGCTCTCTTATTAGAAACCTAAATATAATACTAAAATTAACTAGATAATTACTAAAGAAACTTTCTATATTATTAATAAGCCTTTTAATATTAAAATCCTTCTAGATATATAGATTTTCAATATTAAAACTAATATTTTAAATAATATTATAAGATTTAAAGTTTAATAGGTTATTTATAGTAATTATAAGAAGGATAACTAGTTATCTTAAGAGGTTTATATTACTATAGTAATTACTACTATTATATACCTCTTTTTTATTATTATTATATTCTGCTATCTTTTGTATGAGATATATAATTTTAATACTGCTTTCCTTATTACTTTAGTATTTTAAGGTATTTAAATTTATATTTATTAGTTTATAGGTTATTCTAATAGTATGAATAGAGTTTAGTTATTCTATAAGACTTTATATAGCTTCTATAAGAGCTTGCTTTAGTAGTTTTAGCTTATTATAGCTAAAATAAAAAAGATTGGTTTTATACTTATTAAAAAAGACATTTACTTTTTTGTTAATAAGAGTCTTAATATCTATACTTTTATATATATTAATAATAATACTATAGCTACTCCTATACTTAAGATTATGAAGAAGGTTTATAAGATACTTAAAACTATATGCTTTCTTAAGGATCTTAATATTACTATTTAGTTTTTAGGATTTTAGATCTATTATAACGCTATAAAGATCTTCTTATTTTAGTATAAGTATATTAATTCTATTTTCTACTATTTTAGTTATTATAAACTTTATACTATTAAAAGTTTTCTTTTTATTAATAAGGACTTTTTAATTATATAGTTAAAAGATAAATATAATAATTAATCTTACTAGTTCTATATAGAATAAACTAGCTATTTTAACTAGTTAGCTATTAGTATTTAACTAGATATTACTTATACTATAGGTAAATTATACTAAGTAAATATAGGCTTCTCTCTTATTTATTAATATACTATTAAATATTTTTTTAATACCTTATTAGTACTACTAGTTATAGTATTATATTTAGAGGAATAGATCTTACAATAAATCTAGGTTTCTATATTATAGTAGATACTGCTTTTACTAATAATAGATTGTTATATATGTCTATTAGTAGCTATATTATCTATTTTATTAGATTACTTATTATTTAGAAGTTTAAGAGATAGATAATTATTACTTTAAGTTTTATAGAACTAGAATTTATTAATCTTATATTTATTAGTATATCCCTTAAGTAGATTTAATAATATATTGAGTAGTTATTAGATTGATAGATTGCTATACTTATAATCCTTTTTACTAATAGTACTAATATTCTAATTAATATTATAAACCTTCTGAATAAAGTATATATATAGAATTATAATATTTAATATAAATAGATTATTTAGAAAGTTAATAATAATAGTATAATTATTTTATACCTTATTAAAAGTATTAATATAGTTACTAATAGTTTTATTAAAATTCTAAATACTATTAAATATAAGGATTTTATTAGATTATTAGGAATAGTAGATAGTTTGGATTAAGGATTGCCTCTAGAGGGATTACTAGTAACTAGATTAATTAGCGCTTAATTAAATAGCTTTAATACTGTTAATATTAAAAGTATTCTATTTTTGAAAATTCTTTAGATTTAGAGTTTTTAGCTGAAAATTAGTATTATAGAGGTTTTAGGTTAGTTTTATATATTTTAATAGTTTTTAAGTCTAGTTTAAAGGGGAGTATTAAGGAGTAGCTTATAACTACTTAGGTTATATTATATAATAATCTAGGCTATAGCTATGAAGGCGCCTTTCGGCTATATAGGTAGTTATAAGACCTTCCCGTCTTTATATATATATTCAGTATCACCTTTAGCTTTATTATTTATAAAGTCTTATAACTTCTAATAATAGTTATTTTATAATATAAAGTAAGATTTATCTTTTATTCTTTATTTTAAATAAAAATATAGATAGTTTTAATAATATTAGTCTATATAAACTTCTTATTATTATTAGTATAATACTTATAAATATTAAATAGTTTTAACTTAAAATAGTTGAAGAATATAATAATTTAGAAATAATTAGTATTCTTATTATAGAAGTTTAGACTATAAGTATATAAGTATTAAATATATTTAAAAATATTATAAAGAATCTTATAATTATAAGTATTACTTTTAATAAATATATTAATAAGAATACTAATAATATCTCTAGAAACCTTAGAGATATACTTCTCTAGTATTATTATAAGTATATAGAAGTTACTATTATCTTACTATTTAGTATTAAATAGTTTATTAATTAGTATATTATATAATAATATAAAGAAGTTATAAGTAATAGTTTTTTTTTATTGTCTTATAATACATATATAGGAGTTTTAATAAGTAGTTTAAATATATTAGTATTAATATACTTTTTAACCTTACTTATTCTAAGTATAATATTAATTAATACTAATTAAGATAACTAGTCAGATTTACTTTTAAACTTTAGAATTAATAAGATAATTATTCTATAGTTTAAAGTATCAGCTATCATAATAAGTAGGATTATAATATTATATAATATATAATTGATTTTTCATAAATTACCACTTATAATATAATTAGGTTTATATGAGATAGATAGTATTATTATATTTAAAGTTATAAATAGTAATAGAAAGATAAAATAAATAAAGCTCTTATATTTTAACCTAAAAATATAAACTAGATTTATAATCTATATAACTTCTAGGTAAGAGGTTATAATCTAAAGTAATAATAATCCTATTAGTAATATCTAAAGAAGGAGAGCTTCTATAGTATAGAAGTAAGAAGGTAAACTTCTAAGCTGTATTACTTAAGCTGGTATATAATATAGGCACTTATAATATGTGATATATATAGCTATAGACCTATTCCTTAATAAAAGTAGTAATATTATACTTTAAAAAGGTATTTATTATTGATATAAAGCCTATAGTAGAAGTTACTATTTATCTTAATAATATTATATTAATAGAAATAACTATAGAGATATTATATAATAATATAAATAAGATATTGGAAGAGGACTTTATAGTAATCTACTTTATAACTATAGATAGTAAAATTAGAATAATTAATCTAGGGAAGTTTATAGAGATTTTTTTAAAATCATACTTATCACTACTTTATAATATTAATAAAATTAGAGATATTTATAATTTTAAGGTTTTCTAAAGTTATATTTAAAAGTACCTTTTTAGATATAAGACTAAGAAGACTATTTATAAGAGATATATAATAATTAAAAGTTTTCTAAGGAAACATTTTTCATATTTGATTTAATAAGACTATTTTAAAAATAAACTATAAGATTTAAAGATAGGTAAGACTTTATAAACTTTAGTATAATTTAAATACTTATACTTTTAGAGATATCAATTTTAATTCTATATTAATAATTACCTTATTTCTTCTCAAAGTCTTTAATATAAATTAATCCTAAATCTACTTTAATAATTCTAGTAATAAAATTAAATAAGAAGGAGTACTATTATTTCTAGAGAAATATAATAAGTATAGATGGTTCTTAGTTTCAAATGATTTTTATGATAATACTATTAATTTCTTTATAGAAATAGAAATATAATAATTCTATAAGAAATTTAGCTATTTTAGTATTTAAAGGTAGAATAATATTTTTAATAGAATAAGTAAAATTATAATTACTAGTAAGTTTAAAGTAATTATAAAAGATTACTATTAATATTAAATAAATAGTAAGATATTATATTAATTTAAATTTTGCTTTAGAAATAACTATAAGTTTAGAATAGAAATTATTATTTATATTATATATTTTAATAGTAATAAGTCTATATTATATATAATTAATATATTAAATTGGTATCAATTACATTATACTATAAGACATATAGTAACTATATATTTTGTTATATATATAGCAGTATGCCTTCTACATCTTACTAGTAATAAGTACTAGATACCTAGCACTAACTATAACTAATCATATAGCAATTAGTAAGTAATTACTATACTATAGATCTAGAACCTTATATAGCATCTTATATTATATAATATAATAATAATAATAATAAATAATGAGAATACTACTTTACACTTATATAATAAGATTATATATAATATATATTACTCTCTAGATAAATTAATACTAATCAATAGTTAATTCTTCTATGATATTACTATATTATAAATTAATAAAATTTAATATAATAAAAGAAGTAATTATAAGAACTTTATATCTAAAGTCTATATAAGATAAAGAATCATAAGATTTATTATTCAGACACCTCAGACCCTCCCTATTCTAAGATCTCATTAGGAACTTCTGAATTATATGCTAACTTCTTATAAATAGTTATTATTATAATACTAATAACTATATTCAATTTAATTTTAAAATAAGATACTTCCTAATAGCTATTATTGAAAAACTAATAATTATATTTAGTTTTTACTTATAAGAATATATTTAAGGAATATAATAACTTTCTTTAAACTATTATTAGAATTTCAATATTAGAGATTTATAATATCTCTAGCCTCGACTTTTTAAGAAATCTATATAACTTTTTGAAAACTCTTCTAATATTTCTACTTTTATAATAATATTTAAATCAACCCTTATAAGTAAAATATCTACCCTAAGTAC
Organism: Colletotrichum orbiculare MAFF 240422; assembly: GCA_000350065.2. NCBI lineage: Eukaryota > Fungi > Ascomycota > Sordariomycetes > Glomerellales > Glomerellaceae > Colletotrichum > Colletotrichum orbiculare. The sequence continues at coordinate 1,225,929 of AMCV02000012.1, forward strand.
TTCTATATTTATAATAATAGTACTTTTAAATATCTCTATTCTTATAAAACTCTATTAATATTTTAATTTAATACTTTTCAACTAAATCCCTAATCTTAATTATATGAATATTATAAGTAAAGACTCTATAGAAATCTCTATTTATATAATATACTAAATAGCTTTTTATATATATATAAAATTCTATAACCTAGAATTCTTTTAGATATTTAAAAGTAACTTTAAGAATTAATTCCTAACAACTTAATAACTTACTAGTCTTCTTATAATATACTATTTTAGAGACTACCTTATAATGTATAGCATTAAAGTTAATATAAATAATAATTAAATTATTATAATATTATACTAATTATTTCAATCATAAGAGTTTACTCTATAGATTTATAAAAAACTTTAAAAAGTTCTAAAATACTCTATTCACTTTAGAAACAACCTTAAGAAGCATTCTAAATAAGTTGATAATTTTATACTAAAAGAATTAAACTTTATTCTATTCTTCTATAATATCTAACTTAAAATTAAATATATAATACTAATAATACTCTTATAATAAGAAGTTGAAAGGAAATACCTATAGCTAATTTAAATAACTTATATCCCTATAATATAAAATAGAAAACTTCTATTATAATAATTAACCTTACTAACCCCTTATTCAATTATCTCTAAACCTTTCTAATACTGAGAAGAATACTATAAATATACTTTACACTTTATTTCTACTACTCTTTTTAATAATACTTTAACTATATATACTATAAATTTCATATAATTATATAATAAGAATATAAATATAATAGAAGTCTATATAATATATTTAAAACTAAAATCTAAATCTTTTACAATTACTACTTCAAGCTTAATATCTCATATTATATATAAACTAATATATTCTTAATTATACTAAAGAATCAGACTTTTAAGTATTACTTCAAGTACCTAAGCAACTCTAGCTTTAACCTATAGTTTAAATAGATAACTTACTATATTAAAAACTATTTTAAAGATAATAAATATTAATAACTATATCTCTCTAACTAATAAAATACTATATTTTAATATATTATAATTAAGAATCCTAAGAAGAATAAAAAGGAAACTCTTAAGGTTTTTATACTTAAGCCTATTTATATCTAGAAAGCCTTCTTATTAAACTTCTATATAGATATAGCATTCTACTTCTGACTTATAAGTATATATTATAATATACCTAGATACTAATTAGCCCTCTTTAGCTTTATAATAATATCTTAGAGTTTTTATAACTAGTTAAAATTAGCTATAAGTAATACTATATTAATATAAAAGTTATAATATATTTAGAATAATAGAAATAACAACTAGAAGTAGGTTAATAGTTAATTTTAAATTAACTATATATATAACTCCCCTTAAAAATACTTCTAAAGTACTATACTATATAATATTTAATATTCTATCTATACTACTTTATAAAACTTATAACTACCTATTCTAAATAATATTTATCTTCTCTATCTAACTATATATAGCTATTTAAATAAGAAGTACTATATATATAGCAAAATAGGTTACTAATCTATAAAATATATTCTTAAAAAGAAGTATATTTTATTTAATTAATATAAATTAAATATTAACCTTAGAATACACTTTATAACAATATACTAAACCTTTTTTATAAATTATAAAAATATTAATAGCTTAAATAATAACCTCAAGGAACCCCCTTAAAATTACAAATCTAATAATACTATTATATAATACTAAATATAATACAGCCTTAAGGATAAGACTACTACTCCCTCTAAATAGTTTTTAATATTATTTTTTAATAAGGACCCTATTACCCTTAATAGAGGCAAAATTATAAGAATTTTTTAAAACTAAATAATACTTTATATTCTTATTCAAAATAATACTTCTAGTAGTAAAATTAATAAGAAAGATAGTATTATAGCTCTTATATCTATATTTATACTTAAAGGCTATTATTTAAGTACTATTTTTAAAAATATTTTATCTAACTTAAGTACTACTAGTTTTTCAACTACTAAATACTCCTAATTTACTATATTTAAATAAATAGTTAATTCTTCTATAATTCTTAAACTCTTATAAAGTAAACTAGTAATAATCTATTTTAATAATACTTCTCTAATTACTATATTTAAAATAGTTGATATACTTATACTTTTTAATATTATTATATTTTATATAATACTATATAATACTTCTTTCCTATTCTATCTTATAGATATAAACTATTTCAATATTATATTTAATAATATCTATAATAAATTCTATTAAGATAAAATAGTTATACTAATTATTTGAAAAT
>AMCV02000012.1:1232190-1243282 GCA_000350065.2 Colletotrichum orbiculare MAFF 240422
GTTGAGATAAATCTCTTTATTTATTGAAATAAGGGGGAGAAAGGTATTATAATTAATAATTTCTATAGATTAAGTAAAATAGTATTCTTTATAATAAAAAGAGTTAATTTCTTCCTAAGTAAATTATATATTTATATAGTAGTAGGTTTTAATAATTTATAATAGATAAATATAAATAAAGTATTAATATATTATCTTAAGCATACAATATACCTTTATTTTAACTCTAGTTAAACTAAGAGTAGTATTAATAGGGATAGTAGTATTATTAAATATATTAATAATATAGATATTATTTACTTAGTAGATTTTAACAAGGTTCTGATAAGATTAAGTATTGATAAGGCTTATAATATAATAATTATATTTAATATAACTTCTTTAAAGTCTATTTAAGCTAAATAGGNTTAATAAGGTTAAGAAAGTTATATTTAACTTTTTTAATAGTCTAATTAATAGTTTTAAAAGGATTTATAAGATCTTCTATTTAAAAGAAGATAATATTTATACCTTCTAGTCTTACTAACTTACTATTAGTAGTAATAAAAGATTAGAAATTATTATAAGTATTATATAATGTAAAAAGAATAAGGTTATTAAAAACCAAGCTAGAGTAATTCAAATTAACTATAATAACTAAATTTATAATAACTTTAATATTGATTATAATATTTACTACTTTAAATATTATTAATAACTTCTAAATAGTAAGACTAATAATAATTAAACTCCTAATAATACCTATAGATCTCTTAATAAAAACNTAAGAAAGTTAATATTAAGGTTGTTATATTAATATAATTCTTATTATATATATAGTTTATAATATAAATTAAGATTTATTTATAATACTTATAATCTATAGGGATAAGATCTAGATAAGTAATTTAATACTTTAAAACTAGGTAATCCTTCTTATAATAAGAATACTTATTATCCTTCTTCTTAATAAGAGTACTATTTAAAATATTATCTAATAGGTTATTACTACTAATAGTAGTTATTTTATAATATAAAATAAGATTTATCTTTTATTTTTCATCCTAAGTAAAAATATAAATAGTTTTAATAGTATCAATCTACTTAGGCTTTTTATTATCATTAGTATAATACTTATAAATATTGAATAATTTTGACTTAAAATAGTTAAGAAATATAATAATTTATAAATAATTAGTATTCTAGCTATAGAAGCTTATAATATAAATATATAAATACTAAATATATTGAAAAGTATTATGAAGAATCTTATAGTTATAAGTATTACTTTTAGTAAATTTATTAATAAAAGTACTAATAATATCTTTAGAAATTTTAGAGATATACTTCTTTAGTATTCTTATAAGTATATAAGAATTACTATTATTAGTCTAATTAGTATTGAGTAGTTTGTTAATTAGTATATTATATAATAATATTAGGAAGTTATAGGTTATATTATAGTTATTCTCCTATATTATATATATTAATATATTAATAGTAGGCTTAACTATATTAATATTAATAAACTTCTTTATTCGGTTTATTTAAAATATTATATTAGTTAGTATGTATTATAAAAACTAATTAGACTTATTTTTTAGCTTTAAAATAAATAATATAACTATCTTATAATTAGAATAATTAACTATAGTAAGATTTAAGGGCTATAGAGTATATAGTTATAAATATTATTATGTTTTGGATTATTTGAAAAATCAATTAAAAAGTAGCTAAGAGACTATTTAGTTTTGGAATATTAATCTATTGTTTTAATAGGAGTATTTTAAAAATAAAAAGAAATACTACTTCGTTTATAAGTAATAAATTGATAATAGTTTAGGCTTATAACTTATAAGACCTTATAGGCTAATAAGGCTAAAAAGGTAATACTAAATATATGTATAAAGAAGGGAAGGTCTTATAGCTACCTATATAGCTAAGGGGCGCCCTTATAGCTATAGCCTAGGCTGTTATATGATGTGGCCTAGGTGGCTATAGGCTACCTTTCAACATATTCCTATCTTATAAAAAATTCAGCTCTATCTCTAGATATTATTACTTAAGTTTATACTATATATAAAACTACTAAAGAAATCTATTAAAAGTATGCTAAATATACTATTAATACTACTTTAATAATATATAATAATCTAAATATTTTATATATTACAACTTTTTTATTCTAATTTCTAATATATATATAGTAAGAGAAAAATAACTAGTAAGACTTATACTACTTCTTTACTATATATAATATAATATATATTCTCAAGCTTTCTTATAATTTTCAAAAGTTTCAATCTATAGCTATAAAACCATACTTTAAAAGTACTAATCAAGAGATCTTATTAAACTATATTTTTAAAATACTAATACCTCTTGAGGTACTAATATTTAAAAATACTTATAAGAAATCTATAAGAGCTAGTATTATTATAATAAGAGACCTAATGTTATATAGATATATATATTCCTATAGTAATACTCTAGTTTTATCTATAACTATCCTTATAAAATACTAGAATATATAATAAATACTACAAACTACTATTATTATAAATACTAATAATACTATTACTATTAATAATAATAATCCTCCTCCTATCTAAATAATTAGTAACATACTATTTCAACTTTAAATACTTTAAATCTAACTAACTTCAAATCCTATAATATATAAAAATAACTTACTTTCTCCGGATTTTAACTAAGAATCCTATTTTATAATATATCTTATAGCTAAGGAATAATCTAATATAATATTAATATTTAAGTTCTATAAAAAGAATATTATTATAATACTTAAACTACTATTTAAAGAATTAATTAAAAAAAGGTTAAAAATATTATTACTAATAGTATTATAAAGACTATCTAATATAACTCTATCTTCTATAAGAATTATAAGTACTTGAAGTTTTATATTATTAATAAAGTAAAAAATAAAAATACTAATAAGATATATAAGAAGTTAAAACTTATAATTTAACATTTTGAAAATAATAGTAAATTTAAAATATTAATATAATTACTAACAATCTAATAAAGTAGCTAGTAGTTAATTTTAACTATAACTCTACTTCTCTTCTGATATACTAATATAATAATATAACTTTATAATATTATACAAATTTATATCTAAGTTAAAATAGAGCTTATAAGGTATATTATAATTGAATTATCCTTATACTTTAAAGATTAATACTCCCCTAGCTTTATTATAATTATTATCAAATTACTATATAGTTTTATTAAAACTAGTACTTATTAATAAGCAACTTATGCTAAGTATTATAAAAGGTAATTCTAAATAGAAATATTAATATATAATTTATACTTCAAATTAGAATAAAAAAGTTGTAATATATAAAATATTTAGGTTGTTATATAATATTAAAGTAGTATTAATAGTATATTTAGTATACTTTTAATAGATTTCTTTAGTTATATTCTTACAAAAAACTCTTTTAGATTCTAATTATTATATATACTAATTCATACTCATTCTATAAGTACCTTACAAAACTTAGTACTACTAAAGAAAAACACCTTATAATTAATATTATAATATTAAGATAATTATATAAATACTACAAGCTTTATAAAATATAGTGGATTAATAAAGATAATAATATTACTAATATTTTCACAAAAGGCATACTAAACTATACCTTTAAGAGATTTGTTAATTCAAACTATATAACTATGCAAATAAAAAGATAAATAACTTAAGTAGAATAGATCAATAAGTATTTAAATATTATTAAAATAAAAAGGTATAGATTACTAAAAATACTAGTTTTTATATAAATAGATAAATACCAAAGTATATAATAAAAAGAAAAATTACTAGTATTAATTATATTATACTATAGGATATATAGTAACTATATATAATACTATATATATAGCAATATACCCTCTATACCCTACTAGGAATAAGTACTAGGCATCTAGTACCAGCTATAGCTAATTATATAGTAATTAATAAGTAATTACTATATTATAAATCTAGAGCCTTATATAGCACTTTGCGCTATATAATATAATAATAATAATAATAATAAATAACTAGAATACTACTTTACACTTATATAGTAAAATCATATATAGTGTGTATTACCCTCTAGATAAACTAATAGTTAGTTACTTTTACTCTATACTTAGAATAATATCTAAGTTTTACACCCTATATATAGATTTAACTATACATTATACTCAATAATAGTATTTATATTAATACTACCTTATAATTAAATACAATAGTAATAAAATTACTTATTATTATAAATAATTATACTTCTAGTTTTAATATTTAACTCTATAGTAGTAGAAGACTTCATAGTAATAATTAGAAAGAACTTTATTAAAGCTAGAACTTAATATATATAGTTAAAAGTAACTACTAAAGTTATAAGGTTAAGACCTTTTATAAACCTCTTAAAAATAGAGTAAAATAGAGTACTAAGAGCTAGGCGTTCTATAATTTATTCTTCTTCTATATTTTATTCTTAGTATAGCCTAGTAGTTAGAATAGTAATATATTATATCTTTATAATAGAACTAAAATTTCCTTAAAGTCTATATAGTTACTTATAAAAGGAATACTATAGAATAAGTATAGAGATATCTAACTATAACTATTATAATAAAAACTATTAGTATATTAGATTAAGTTTGAATAAAATTATCCTTAGTATTATAATTAATCAATAGCTTATAGGTATTTAAAAGAAAATTATCTAATTATCTTATAAACTGTTATATTAAACTAGTAATATTAGAAACTAAATATTAGTTAGATAATATCTTAATATTAATATTTTATTCTAATACTAATTATGAAATACTTTAGAGTATCATAATAATATAATTATAAAAGTTTTGAAAGCTATCTAGTTATATTAAAACTATCTATATCTATATAGATATTATTTATATATTAGCTATACTTAATATATTAAGATTATTAATTAATAAGAGTAAGCTGAATCTTATTATATTTATATAGAGATTGTAAGTTAACTTGTATTAATAGTAGAGAACTTTTATATTAGTAGTATAAAGTTTCATCTTAGGGGTAGGTAGAGCTTAGTCTAAAGGATGTTAAGGTTACAGATATTAAGGTTGTAATGAATATTTAAATAGAATACCTATAGTTAGTAATAATTAAATATCTTAAGATATTCAAATTATATATAGCTATAAAGATATAAGGATATAAAAGTATAAGGTTATTATAGAAAGAGTTATTAGTTATTTATTATTAAAAAAGTTAATATAAAGTAAGTATACTAACTATAGCTATAAGGGGTTTAACTTCAGATTAACTAGGACATAGTTATAATAATTAGTAACAAGGTAGGAAGATTAAAGTTATACTTTAAGAGGTAATATATCTACTAATAGTTCTAGTAGAGAGCGAGCTATTAGCCTCTTTTATATCTAGTATAATATTAAATAAAAAGTATATATTTATAGACAAATATTATTAACAGTATTTTTATAATTCGAAAAAAAAGATTTTATATAATTAAAAGCAATTTTATACTATTTTTATATTTTATATTACGTTTATATTTAATACTTATTTTAATATTTAATATATCTTAGCTATTCAAGATCATATTACTAGTAATTAATTAAATATAATATTAAGATAGCTAAACTATAGTAATAGGTAATTAAGTAGTCGACTTATTTATCTAGACTAATAAAATTAGNNTAGACTAATAAATTAAGTAAAATTAATTATATAGTATTATTCTTTATAATATATAGCATATATATATATATATATATATATATATATATTATAATTTAGATATAGATATTATAAATAGAGATAACTAGTTGTTAAGAGGGTAGGTTATATAACCCTAGGCTTCTTAGGCTCCCCTTATATCTCTAGCTTCTAGCTAGCGACTCTTATAATAGATATTACTACTATAGATACTATAAATACTATATATTATCACACTATATACAAATTATAAGCCTAAGGGCCCTCTAGGGGGCCCTTCTTACCTCATGATACTATTTACAACCCTTCTTTTAACCTATTTTCATTATTAACAGTATTTTTAATATATTATGAATTTTTACTAGTTTTCTCGTACCTTCCCTCTAAAGCATAAGAAAAACAATACTTCAACCCTACTACTTATACCTTCTATGTTATATATATTCTTTTACTAAAACAACTTTTTTTACACCCTCCGTATTATTTAATTATTTTAGTACTTTCTACACTTTATACTTTCTATACCTTACGCCCTCCGTATTTATTAATTATTATTTACACTTTCCATATTATTTAATTATTTTAATACCTTCTATATTTTACGCCTTCTATATTTTATACTTTCTATATTTTACACCTTCTATATTATTCAACTACTAGGCTTTTACCCTTACTATATATACCCTCTATATAATATATATTCTTTACTCTTATTATATATACTTTCTGTATAATATATATTCTTTATACTTTTTACACCTTTAAGTATTTACACCTTCCGTATTTATTCAACTACTTTTACGCCTTCTATATTACTTATTAATAAACTATAAGAATCCTACCTTCTTTTAACTAACTAATACTCTATTATAAAAAATACTTTTAATTCTAGTATTATAAATAGTTCTACTATCAGTAAGTAAAGAAGTATATTATTATAGAAACAAGATTAGAAGGAAAGTATAGATTTTACTTTTTAATATAGAATTTATATAATACCTAGTTACTTAACTTATAGAACCTAAAAGAGTATATTAAAAGAATAAATTATATTACTCTAGGCTTCTTAAGTTCTCCTTATATCTCTAGCTTCTAGCTAGTAACTCTTATAATAGATATTACTACTATAAACACTATAAATACTATATATTATTATACTATACATACTAGTTATATATTTTTTATATAATTAATCGATTATAATATTTACTAATTATAAACTAATAATTATAGAGTAGTAATAAATATAATTATTAGTTCATCTAGAAGGTAACGCATACTATATATAATCTTGCTATAGATATAAAGTGTTATTTTAGTTATTTATTATTCTTATTCCTATATTACATAGCATAAAGCGCTATGTAAAGTTCTAGATCTATAGTATAGTAATTACTTACTAATTACTACATAATTAGCTATAGCTAGTACTAAATACCTAATACCTATCGCTAGTAAGGTATAGAAGGCATATTACTATATATATAGTAATATGTATAATTACTATATATCTTATAGTATAGTATAACTAATATTAGTAATTTTTCTTTTTACTATATATCTTAATACCTATTTATTTATATGAAAAATAGTACTCTTAGTAATCTACATCTTTTTATTTTAATAATATTTAAATACTTATTTATCTATTCTACTTAAGTTATCTATCCTTCTATTTAAATAGTTATATAGTTCAAATTAATAAATCTCTTAAAGGTATAGTTTAATATATCTTTTATAAAAGTATTAGTAATATTATTATTTCTATTAATCTATTATACCTTATAGAATTTATAATATTTATATAACTACCTTAATATTATAATATTAATTATAAAGCATTTTTCTTTAGTAGTACTAAGTTTCATAAGGCATTTATAAAATAAGTATAAATTAATATATATAATAATTAGGATCTAAAGGAGTTTTTAGTACTAGAGGATCTTCTTAAGTAATTTAACTATAATATAAATAAAGTCTATACTAACTACTATAGTATAAATCTCTAAAGTAAGTATACTCCTAGTAATTCTTTTACCTTTTATAGAAGAGTAGTATATAAAGTTATTATAGAAGTCAAACTAATTACTACTAATAGTAGTTTCTTAGCCTAAGATTATTATAAATTTTAGTTAAAATAAGAAGTTAGTATTATTAGTAAATAAGCTATTAATAAAAGTATAGAAGTATACTTTAAAAAAGTTAAGTAATATAAAGTTAAAGTTATAGTTAAAATACATAATTTGCTATTTAAAGTGTTTATTAAGTATAGTAGTATTATTACCTAAAGGTTATTATTCTTATATTATATAGGAGAAGTTAAATAATACTTCAAGCTAGTATATTAAGGTAAGATATATCCTATATATATATTATTCAATATATGCTTTTTTAAATACTTTAAGTATTATATACATATATTAATAAGGGCAAACTTTTACTTTTAATACTTTTAGTATAAGTAGAAAGTATTACTATTAAGTAATAAGATACCTCTATTAAATACTAGTAGTATTATTTTTAAGAAGACTATTTTAAGTTTAATTGTAAATAAAACTTTTTAAAACTCTTTATCCTTATAACGCGAGAAAGTAGTATCTAAGAAGCTAAAAGTATTATTAGTTTGTATACTTATAAGGCTAAAGGTGTTATCTTTAAAATATAAGATAAAAAAATATAAGTTATATATTAATATCTCTATTTATAACTACTTTTTATAATACTTAGAATAAGTTACTTATTAATAGGTATTAGTTTTAATAAACCTATATAGTAACTTAATAATAATTATAATAAAACTAGGGGAATATTAATCCTTAAAATATAGAAATAGTTTAACTATAATACGTTTTATAAGCTTTATTTTAGCTTAAGTATAGGTTTGTATAATATTATAGAGCTATATTATTATATTAGTATACTAGAAGAAAGCTAGAGCTATAATTAGAATTAACTACTAGCTACTTTATTAAATTATTAGTAATTATATTAATATTTTAAACATATTATTATCTCTAAAATTTTGAATTATAAGTCTTAACTTCTTATATATTTTATTAGTATCTTTATTCTTAACTTTATTAATAATATAAGATTTAAAATACTTATAACTCCTATAGAGGATAGAGTTATATTAGATAATCTCTATAATACTATTAGTAATAATACTCTTAACTTCTTTTTTAATTAACTCTTTAAATAGTAATCTAAAAATTATAATAATATTTTTTTATAGAAATTAAATATTAGTATTATATTAAATTATTCTTTAGCTATAAAGTATATTATAAAATAAAGTTCTTAGCTAAAATTTAGAAAAAATAAATTACTCCTATAAATTATAAAATTTAAAATTAGTTAGATTTAATATATTTAAAGTTAAAATAGTATATTACTAATTATTTAAATAGGGGGGGATTATTATTATTAATAGTAGTAGTATTACTATTATTTATAATAATAATAATTTATAGTATTTATTAAGTATTCTAAAGTTCTATAGGAATAGCTATAGATAAAATTATAATATTACTATAGAAGTATATATCTCTATATAATATTAAGTCTCCTATTATAGTAATACTAGTTCTTATAGATTTCTTATAAGTACTTAAGTATTAGTATTTTAAAAGGTATTAATATTTCGCTAATATAACTTAATAAGATCTCTTAGTTATTATTCTTAAAGTATAGTTTTATAGCTATAGATTAAAATTCTTTAGAGTTATAAGGAAGCTTAAGAATATATATCTTACTATATATAGTAAAAAAGTAATATAAGTCTTACTAGTTATTTTTCTCTTATTATATATATACTAGGGATTAGAATAGAAAAGTCATAATATATAAAGTATCTAAGCTATTATATATTACTAAAGTAGTATTAATAATATACTTAGTATATTTATAGTAGATCTTATTAGTAGTTTTATATATAGTATAGGTTTAGGTAATAATATCTAGAGAAATAGCTAAATCTTCTATAATATAAAGACATATTTTAAAAATAAGTAGGATAAGTATAAAGCTATTAGACCTAGTAATATTATTAATTACTTTATATACTACCTAGAGAAATACCTTTCAAATAGTAATAAGTATCTTATTATAATAAATCTTATATATATAATAGAAGAATATATAATATTATTCAACCTTACTAATACTATTATATACCTTAATTAGAATAATATAAACTATTAATCTTATTATTTTTACCTCTAATCTAAAATCTTCAGATTGAAACATTATACTTATATTAATCGTAATAAAATTAGGAAAACCCTAATATATATTAATCTAGTATACTTTAAGAACCTCCCATATTACTTCTACTAAGATATTTAATAAAAATTAAACAATAGTAAACACTATTATAATATTAATAATACAGAGTATAAAGCAGCTATTAATATAAATAATATTAATAATAATCTTAAAGTTGAAATCAATATCACTATAAATAGCAAAATAAAAATATAATAAAGCTATACTATATATTTAACACTAGTAATAGTACTTCTTAAGTACTTTAAAAATATTATATTTAATTAGATATCCTACTTTATTAAAAGTATTATAGAAGTATATAATAATTAGATATCTAAAATAGTAGTAGAGTTTCTATATCTCTATCTCTATAAAATATATAGAAGTAATTATTCTCTCTTTATTAAAAAGTAGCTATAAATACCCCTATTTTTAAATAACTAAGATAACTTTTTTACTTTAATAGAACTAGTTATAAATATTATTAAATATAATACTAAGTTAATCTATATCCACAAGGTAGAATAAAAAAGAAATATTATATAATACTATATAAAATATAATAATACCTAGAAATATAAAAATATTAATTATTCTAAATATAATAGTTAGAAACATTCTACTAAAATATATCATTACTAATTTACCTTATAGAAGCGTAAAGATTATAAAGAAATTAACTATCTACTTAAATATAGTAAACTAGAAGTACCTAGTAGTTAAAGAGCTAGCTATATTTAAATTAGATAAAATACCTTAAAAAATAATACCTACATAATAGTCTTTAAGTATAAATATAGATATAAGAACTATAATACCGCCTTTTTTTAATATTTCTACTACTAAAAGTACTATTTTAAATAAAAATATAGAATATTACTTAGTCTTAAAAGATTCTTATGATTTTATTTCCATTTAAAACAATTAAATCTTTACTAAAAAACAATATTAAAGACTATTTAGAGGAATAATAGTCTTATCTTTAAAGTTATACTACATTTAATATTACATAATAATATCATCAGACTTATAATCTCAAACGGAATTCTTAAAATTATTATCTAAAGTATTAATACCTTTATAATCTATAAAAGAAAC
>AMCV02000012.1:1250026-1263382 GCA_000350065.2 Colletotrichum orbiculare MAFF 240422
AATCTATATAATAATCCTTCTACATTTACTAGTCTAAATACGTAGGTTAACTACTTAGTCAACTACTACTATAGCTTTAGCTACCTTAGTGTTACATTTAAACTGACAATTTCTAATCTAATAATAGATATTTATTTATAGTAGGAAGTATTTATTTGAATACTTATTATAATACTTTCTTAGTTTATAGAATACTATTTTAATAAGAGATTTATATATTTTTCTAGATAGTAAGTACTAATAAATAACTAATATAACGTCTATAAATAGGTATGTGAGTATATAAGGAAGAATATAAACTGATATAATTTCGTTAGTTCTAATATTAAACTTTTAAATTTCCTTAACATAAATATACTTATTTCAGTTGGGATTAGTTCGAGTGATATAGTTAGTTATTTATGAACAAGGTTTATTTGTGGGTATAAACTCATACCCACTATTGTTTTCTTTTTATTCTATTTTAGAGAATAATTATTAAGCTTTTAGCTATTTTTCTTATAAGGACTAACTCCTCAGTTAATATAAGAAGTATTAGTTTTATCTTTATATTTATTTGATCCCCTAGATCTCTTAGTATAGAAGTTATTATTGATAGTTTGAATTAAAATATAAGACTATATAGGACTTTGTTTCTAAATAGTTATTAGTATTAAGTTTATATTTATTTTAGTTCTATAATTTCGAATTGTATGTTTTTACTACATAAGAAATATACGCCTTTAATTCATAGTATAATTATTATATATATATATATATATATATATTTCCAATTTGAAATAAGTATAATATTACCTAACCTATTAGTTTCTTACTACTAACTACTTGGTATTAATAGAATTAATAGTCTTATTTATCTTATTATTCATAAAAGTAAAAGTAGTTAGAATGTTATACGTTTATATATATCTATTCATATTTTCTATTTCTTATTAGTTTACTAATAAAATATTATTGAAGTTCTTATAGTTTTTTAGTTTTTATTATAGTATCTCTAGTTTTTAGGATTAGGATTCTAAGTTTTTCCATTTTCCTTTTTAAGTCTAGATATAATGAGTAAGAATAGATAACAGTTTTTATTTTATTTTGCTTATATCTAAGTATATTTGGGGTCTAGTATAGTACTAATTTTTTAGCATGATAATATATAAGTAACCTCTATTCTCTTCATTATATTTCTTTAAGGTTTTATTTATAGAATTTGTTTTATATTTTTAGATTCATATATTATTCATAAATAAATATAATAAAATTAGTTTAAATAGGTTTATCTACCAAATTAGCTTTATAGCCCTTCTAATCTACTTAAGATTAGGGTATTAGCTTTATATATATCTATTAGATTTATTCGTTAATCATATTATTTAGTTAAATTTAGTAACTTTTTAATAGCTATAATTCAATTACTAAACTATTTGATTATTAATAGTTCCTTTATTGTTATACAACTATATAAAGGTAGCTTTTCCTAGTTTTAAAGTAATTTAGGTACTACTAATTACGTAGTTGATTCTTAGATAAAAGCTATAGTTTACTTCTTATAGTTTTTTTGTTATTTCTATATCTATTCTTAGTATAGTACTATTTAGAATTATATAGTTTTGAATATTTTACTTATAATACTTATTAAGTTTAGTTGAGGTATAATTATTATTTATAGTAATGATTAGGTTTATTTATTAAATCTAGGTATTAGTTACTGAAGACCTGGTAACTATTTAGATATAGGAAATATAATAGAAATTATTTTACTTTTTCTTTCATATTAAGAAGTAAATATTCTTTTCTTTGAAATGTAATTTATATACAGTTTCCTAATGAATATCTCTTTTTGATCTCTTTAGTATATTACTAATAAATGTTTATATTGATACTAGGTTTCAACTTATCTAAAGTAATATATAGTAGGGGGATATTAAAAACGGTCAATGACAAATTCCTCACCCAAAATCTACTAATCTTAATATTTTTAAGCGTATTTATATAAATATTAGTAGACCCAATTACTATAAAAAAGAGCCTCTATATAGATATTTAGATATTATTTATTTTATATAGACAACATTTCACTTTTACTTATACTTCAAAATACAAAAAAACCAGAAAGTTGAAAGCAGATTTTGAAATCCAAATTTCATCTACTAAATACTTGATAACGAACTTTAAAGCTAAAAATCCAAATTTCTAACTTTTGTTTTAAAATATATAAAGTGTATTTTTAAGAGAGAAACTCTAGGATTTCAATATATTATATAGATCTACACTAGGAATATGTATAGAGTTTTTAAAATTAAATTACTTATAATTACGTAAATTATTCAATATTGAAAAATCGTGTTTTTCGTGTAAAAACGCTGCTTTTGACATATTGACTATTATTAATATCCACCTACTATATAAGAAGTATTTCGCTATAAGTATTTTTTCACAAGGTAATTATTGTATTATTATTATCATTTTGTTTACTTTATTCTTAGTAATACTATAGTATAGTATTAGTAGTTTTATTATATATTTCTGCTAAGTTAAGTATTAGTTATTAGAGTTTATTAAAGCTTATATTTAACTTATATTTATAAAATAGTTATTTTCTATAGAAGTAGCTATTACTTAATATTCTTATCTATACTAATTACCTAAAAGATGGGTAGAAGTAATGCAATTATAAGAATATAATCAAAGGTTTTAATTAAAAACGTTTAGATATACAAGTGAGGTTTATATTACTATATAGATTATATTTAAAAGATCTAAGTTATACTTCTTTAGCTAAAACTTCTTTCTAATATTCTAGTAGTTATAGTTAGCTAGTTATTAAGTATATTATATAGTTCTACTAGTATATCTTTATATTAATATATTACTAAATGAAATAACGTTTTTAAGTTTTATAAAACCCGTTTTTCTATTTTAATTACTAGAGTTTATGATGTTTCTAGCTTTTTATAGAGACCTTAAGTTTTATTTAACTTTTACTACCAAGCTCTAAAATATATACTAATCCTTTCAAAGAAAACTATTACTAGAACATAATTTAATAAGTTTTTATTATAGTATCAATTTAGTTACTTTAGATAGCTATATTCAATTTAGGCTTTTAATATAACTCGGTAGACTATATTTAATAGATATATCTAAAAGTTTATATGGTTTTTAAAACCCCTCTATATAACTTGAAAATAATAAAAACTTTCTCTTATAATTTTTTGGATTCTATAAAAGCTATAGCTATACTAACTTTTGAAAGTATAGTTTATAGTTAAAACCTTCTCCTATAATTTCTAATAATAACTCTAGAGATTACTAGAAAATATATAATACTACTACTTTCTCGGAATAATATTAAAACCTACCTAAATACCTTTATAGTTTTATAGCTTTATAGTTTTATAGTTTTAATAGCTTTATAGTTCCGAATAAAGCTTTATATTTCCTTGATTTCTAATATTTAGTTAAAGAGATCTTAGTAATAATTATAACTGTTATAATTATATAGAGAAATAAATAGATAATATATTTAGAAATAAAAGGAAGTTATTAGAAAGTATAATATTAAATAATTAATTATTTAAGTTTTTGTAATTAGATAATATTACTATAGTATAAATAAAAGGTTACTAGTATTAATTTATCTATTATAAGTTAGTATACGATATTACTATTAGATAGATAGTTAGTTTATATAGACTATATATATTATATACTTAGTACTAGCTATATAGCTAAATGGGCTATATAAGCTTTATTTCTATATATATAGCTATAAATAATATAATATATTAATATATTATAATAGTTTTATACTTATAAGCTGCTATTTTAAATTATATAACTTATTTATATAAGATACTTCTTATATAAGATATACTTATAAATCTATATATTAAATAGTACTATTCTATAAATAGCTTTTAATATAAATAAGTGTTTATCTATCTATCTATCAGGCTACTATAGAGAAGGGGGGCATTAGGAGGCTACTAGAGCTTCTATATACTAGCCTCAGCTATTAGAACAATAGATATTCTAATAATATAAGACTTAAATATAAGTATAAAGCAATAGTTAAATAAGGAAAAAGCTAAGTTTGAATAATTATATAGTATAATATATATCTATTAAGAAATCCTATTACTTATTATAAACCTAGCTTAATATATTCAAACTTCTACCTATCTTTAAATATACTAACTAATAGGATTATAATAGTATTATATTAGAAACCTATTATTTAAGTAACTTAGGAGTTTAAATCTAACTTAATAAGAGAACTAACTCTTATAACTACTAGTAGTAATATTAAAAAACTAAAAGAATAGTTATTCTTTTAAAATAATAGTAATCTTTTTAAAACTAATTTAAACTAATTAATTAAAGAAGAAGTAAAGAAGTTAAAGATGAAATAGAAGTTAGAAAAATTAATAGTATTATATAAAAGAGATAATCTAGAAGAAGGAAGTATTAGATAGTCTTCTATTCTTATATCTAACCTTAAGGAATAAAAAGAAATCTTTTAATTAAATAGTTAGTTCCTATTAAACTTTAAAAGAATAGCTAATTAAATTCTAATAACTTCTTATTTAAACTATAAAAATAATTCAACTTAACTGAAGATAATTTTACTATAAATAAGGATAACATCTAATATATAAACTTATACCTAGAAGATATTATATCTTATTAATAGATCAAATAGATTATTATTACTTATAATAATAATATTAAATAGGTTATTTAAATAATAATAGAAGAATAGCTAAAGTCTAATATATATAATAATAATACTTAAATCATTATAATAATAGTTGAATTAGATATAATTTACTAGAAGAATAACTAATCTTACTAATAGTTTATTAATATATATAAATTTCTTAAAATAAAATATTTTAATATCTAATTAGAAAAACTCTAGATTACAAATATTATTAACTACTTATTATCTAAGTTAAGATATATAATTATAAATAAAAACCTACTAACTATATATTAAGAATTAAATTATATAGCTAAAATAGTAGAAATAGTTAAGTGATTTTTAAATAAGTCTATCCTAATAAAACCTATTTTTGGAATACTAAAATAGAAGAACTATAAATTATTAGTTATATCAATAGTTATTCTAATTTGAGAAATAAATAGAGAGAACTAACTAAAAGAATTATCCCTTATAATAACTTTTATACGTAAGATTTAATAAGAAGAAACCCTATAGCTTTAAATAGCTTCTCTTTAGATTCTATTTAAATACTATAATTATAGAAAGATAAATTATATATTATATTAATATAATAAGAATACCTACTATATCTATAAGAAGCTTAAATATATTAGAAGATCTTATTATATCTTAGAAATAAAAGCTAATAATATCTATATCTTATAGGATTTAAAGCTTTACTAATACTTGAAAACTAAAGTATTAATCTATATAGAGAAAAGTTAGAAGAAGGGAAAAATACTTATTAACTTAGAAATTAATGAGAATATTTTAAACTAGAAGATACTATATAATACTAAGCCTATAGAAATGAGTTTAAAACTAAAGATATTAAGTTATTAGAGAGGAGTAATACTTAAATATAGAATATAGACTATAATTATAAAAACTATAAATAATTTCAATTAATATAGATAAAATCTTATATATTCTAAATAAGTAATACTAGTGAATATAATATAATCCTAGGGATTTCTTAAGGAAAAAAGATGAAATCTAATTTAAAATAGAAGACTTTTAGTTAAATTTATTTCTTAATTATTACTAATTTGAAACTAATGAGTAAGACTAAAATAATTAATAAGGCTAAGAAGTAATCTAAATATATATTAATAATTTTAACTATATTAGTATTAATAAAAAGAGAGTAATAAGCTACTTAATGATAATTTATAAGAAATCTAAATAAAACAAAAGTTGATTTCAATTAATTCCTACTAGAATACTAAGAGTAAGTTAATGTTTTTAGTATAAAGAAAGTTAATATTTCTATAGAAGAAGGTATTTATATATATAATAGAAGTAGAAGAATATAAAGAGTCCTTATAGAACTCTATCTACCCTTTTATAGAAAAAGAATTAGAAGAACTATATTAATGTTTTATATTAACTTTTAAAAAGAAATAAATTAAAATATTAAAAAACTCTATAGGAATATTAATCCTATTTATCTTAAAAAAGAAAAATAAGTTAAAACTATATATAAACTATAGACATCTAAATAATATTACTATTAAGAACTATATATTACTACTACTTATTAGTAAGATTTTAAACTATTTAAAAAAAGCCTTATAATTCACCAAACTAGATTTGAAAATATATACTATTAAATCTATATATAACTAGGAGATAAATAGAAAATAGTATTTCAAATATAATAAAAGTATTTTGAATATTATATAATATTATTCAATTTAGTTAATACTCTAATAACCTTCTAAATATATATTAATAATATCTTAATAAACTTTATAAATATTATATAGATCATCTACTTAAATAACATCCTAATATTTATTAAAACTAAAGAAGATTATATAGAAATAATAAGAGAAATATTAAACTAGTTATTAATTATAGAACTTTATATTAACCTAGAGAAATATGAAATTTATATATAAGTAATTAAGTTTTGAAATTTTATTATCCCTCTTAAGAATATTACTATAAAAGAAGAGAGAATAATAGTAATTAAAAAATAACTACTACTTATTAGTATTAGAAAGATCTAGATCTTCCTAGGGTTTATAGAGTTCTATAGGAGATTTATTTAGAATTGTTCTAAAATATATATTAGACTTATGAATCAATTAATTAAATAAATCAAAAAAGAAGATATAATAATTCCTAATATAATTAAAACCTTTAAAGATCTATAAAATAAATTTACTTAAATATTTATTTTATAATATTTTAATCTAATTCTTCTAATTTATATAGAAATAGATATTTCTAATTCTACTATAAGAATAATAATTTTCTAATTAGAAGAAGAATAGTAATAACTATTAGTTTACTTCTTATAGAAGTTAAAAAGAGTAGAATTAAAATATAATGTACTAGAAATTAAACTACTAGTTATTTATAAAATAGTATTTATATAGAAATACTACTTTTTATACTTATAGTATAAAATTACTTTTATAATTAATTATTTAGACTATTAATATTTAATAGTATAATTCTAACTTAATAACTATTAGATAAGACTTCTTTAAGATATATTATTATTTAATTATATTATTAACTACTAGCTAGAGAAGTAAAACTTAGTAGATAGTCTATTAAGATAATTAGATTATTAATTAATAGAAGGAGAAACCTAAAAAGCTAGAAGTATTTTTTTAGAAGATTTCTTAAATTAATTTCTAAATAGAATAATAATAGTATTCCTCTAGAGTTAAAAGCTAATAATAAACCTAAAAGATATTATTCTTAAGAAATTAAAAGGAATATTAAAAGAAGAAATTTAATAAGTATAGAAGGAGATTACTATTAAGAAAGAAGAAGGATTATATTAGAAGAATAATAGTTAATCTATTAATAAAGAAGGAGAAGTAAGATTCTAATATAAACTAGTTATTCTAAATAGATATTAACTTTAGATTAATTTATCAATAACCTTTTATAATAAACTCTTAGAGAGGTATTTAGATATTACTGATATACTTAAGTAGTTAGAATAAATATACTAGTAGAAATCTATAAAAAAGATATGATAAAATATATATGAAAATATATAATATACTAATAATTAAAGCTTTAATACTACTTCTTATATAGTAAATTAATACTTCTATTAATACTTACTAACTTATAGAAATATATTAATATAGATTTTATTATTAAATTACCTAAGTTAATCGGATTTTTAGAGAAAAGCTATAATAATATATTAGTAGTAGTTAATTAATTTATAAAGTATATATTCTACTTATTAATAAGAGAATTCCTAATAGTAAATGAACTAGCAGTTTTTTTAGTAAATGATGTCCTCTTTAAATATAGAGTTCTTTAAACTATTATATCTAATAGAAGTTTACTATTTATTAAAAGATTTTAAATCCTTATTACTTACCTACTAATTATTAAGAAGAAACTAAATATAGTATACTATTTATAAACTAATAAGTAAATAAAATAATAAAATCAGAATATAGAATACCTCTTAAAAATAGTAGTCAACTTTAATTAGAATAATTAAAATAAATAGTTACTTATAGCCAAGTTTATTTACAATACTTCAATTTATAGTATTACTAGAATTATATTAATAGATACCTTAATAAATTACTTACTAAGGAAATTTCATAATAGTTCTCTAGAAAGTATTAAATCTAAAGTAATCCCTATAGTAAAAAGAGAGTAAATTACTTCTAATTATATTAATAATAGCTGAAAATCTTATTAGAAGAAGTAAATAAAGGATATACTAAGTAGTATAAAAAGAAAAAGAAGTAGTTAAACTTTAAAGTTAATAATTATATATTACTATCTATGAAGAATATTTAATAAAAACAACTAGCTAAAAAGCTATCTAATAAATATTTAAAACTATTTAAAATAATATGAGTAGTTAATAAGAATTAAGTATTGAAATTTGACTTAAATAAGAAGTATAAAATTCATACTATCTTCTCTTTATTGTAATTAGAAACATATAAAAACAATTTATTAATATTTTGAGTAGTCCTTATTGAAGATCTAAGAGATGATATATATAAAGTTGATTATATAATAGATTATAAAGGATTATGAAGAAATTATTAATATTAAATTAAATAGAAAGAATATAGAATAGAGGAAAATTTATAGGAATTTCAATAGAATATATTATTAGAATTAGAATTAGAATATAAAGAAGATCTCCTAAATATTACTAATAAGTTATAAAAGGAGTAGTATATTTAGATTATTAGTAAAATAAAGCTAGCAAGCTTATATTAATCTAAAAGCTAAAGGAAAAATATAATAAAACTTAAAAATAATAATTAATCTCTAAAGAGAGAAAATATATAGAATATTAAGAGGAGAATAAAAGAGTATTAGATTACTTAGTATTATTATTATTATTCTCTTTATTATTATTATTTCTATTTCTACTACCCTCCTTATTATTATTATTATTATTATTATTAAGCTACTTAGAAGCTTTAGAAGTTAGAAAATATAAATTAAAAAAATCAATATATTAAAAGAATAATATTAATAAATAGGAGGTTACTAGGGGGGTACTAGAAGGATAGAAGAATATTTATAATATAAGAATAAGTTGAAAATTACTCTAGAAAGGTAATCTAGAGGTTTATAAGAGTAGTAGTTTATATTTTAATAATATAAATTTATACTTTTTAAACTTATTAGAAAGTAGTAGTAATCTTTATATTTCTCTTTAAAAGGTAGTTATATTATAAAGTAGTAATAGTTATAACTTTAGTAGTTATAAGTTAGTATTTATAAGCTAATTATTCTATTTCTTTATCTTTAGTCTTATATTTAGTATTAGACTTATTAACATAAAAAGCTTCAATCTAAAGGACTTTATAAATAGTAATTTAAACCTTCTTAAACTCTTCTTATACTAATAATTAGGAAAGAAGTATTAAGAGATAATAATATAAGTATCTTACTTTAATATCATAAATAGCTATAAAAGGGTTGACTTTAAATAATAAATTGTTAAAAAGATAGTGTAAACTAAAAGTTATAGAAATAGTAATATAAATAGCCTAGGGAGATATCAAAATATACTTTATAATTATAAGAGTAGTGTATAAGAAGAAGGATGAAAATATATTAAAATAAACTCTTTACTATATATAGTAATATAATAAGAATACTTATTACTAGTGTTTAAAATAATTAGTAGAAATAAGAGAAGAGAAGTAGTAGAAATATACTAATAGTTTTATAATAAAAGGGGAGAATAAAAAAGCAGCTAATTAGCTTCTAGGTAGCTATAAAGTAGAAATAGTAGTAATAGGAAATAGGATATATAAAGCTATTAGTATTATTATTATTATTAGTTAGAAAAACATAAGAAGTATATAATAACTTAGTAGCTTCCTTTTTTAAAGTAGTAGCTTTTTTTTAAATAAGAATAAAAGTAGGGAGAAGAAGTATTAGAAGAATAGAAATAGGAATAATAAGAATAATAAGAATGGTAAGAATAGATGTTATTATTATTATTATTATTATTTTTAATAATCTAGAAATAAAGTTATTAATGAAAGAGATAATAGGGGCAACTTATAAATAAAATTGAAAATCTAAGTAATAAAACAAGCCCTCTCTTAATTAAAAGTAGTTAAAAACTTCTTTAAAATAGAAGATAACAAAATTAATAATAAAAAAATTACTTATAAATTATTAGGGGGGGATTTAAGAGTAATAAAGAGAATAATATTAATCTCTACAATTAGAAGAATTATAAAGTATATACTACTTTAATCTAACTAGTAAAAATAGTATTTTATAAAATAAATAAGAATAAGAAACCTATAAGTTACTATTAAGAGAGGTTTAATATAACTTCTATAAGAGTTAAAATATTATAATTATAATAGATATAAAGTTTCTATAATTAGAAGTAAAGAAGAAGTCCTTCTAATATTTGTATAATTAAAGAAGACTAGCTATTTTATATAAGAACTCTAAATTAACTAAAATATAATTATGATTAGAATATATCTAAAGAAACTAATATTAATTAGGATCTAATATTAAAAAGTTAAGATATAAAACCTAGAATGAATACTTAAATTCTAACTAAAAAAGAATACTAGAAGGAGAGTAAAATACTACTATTCTATATTAATATCTTAACAATTAGATTCTAAAGATAGAACTTCTAAAAAGGGGGATTATATCAAACTACTATAAAAAAAGAGAGTATTAAGAAGCTATTAAAACCCCTATATACTAGCTTTAACTATTAGAATAATAGATATTCTAATAATCTAAAGTTTAAATATAAGTATAGAACTATAGTTAAATAAGGAGAAGACTAAGTTTGAATAGTTATATAGTATAATATATACTTATTAAGAGATCCTATTACTTAGTAGAAACCCAGCCTAATATTATTTCTATAAGTCTAATAATATAACTTCTGATAGTTATAAGCCTAATTCTAAATACCTTCTAAAATCTATTAGTTAAATTATATCTATTAGGTTTATATTATCTTTAAACTTTCTTCTTATCCCTTTTTACTTCCTAGTTAATTAACTAGTTATATCTATTATGTTATTTTAAATAGTCTTATTATTAGGTTTTAATACCTCAATCTACTTTAATAGTTATTATAACTAGTCCTAGTAGTATAATATCTTTAGATATTATATTAAAGTAAAAGATATTAAGAAATATATTAATCCTAATAAATTCTGTCTTCTAAAATGTAACTCTAAAGAAGAATTATACTCTCTTAAGGAATATATTTGAAATAAGAATATTTAAAACTAATTTATTTAAATAGCTCAAACTATATTATTGGTTTAAAATAAACTTACTTAGAATATTTCTTTATATTCAACCTTTTAGGCAACTTTATTTTAAAATACTTCTACTTCTAAAGTAATAATTATTACCCCTAGGATTTAAGATAAATATAAAGTATATTTATACTTTTCTATAACTAGAACTTCAAAAAGTAGAGAACTTAAAAAGAGCCTTAAGGCTATAAAGCGTTAAATTAATATAACTATTAATATTAGCCTGCTTTAAATAGTATATTTTAAATATCTCCTTATGAATAATACTTCTCTTTATAGCTTTATTATTAATTTTTAATATTATCTTACCTGATTAGAATTTAATATTTTAATAATAGTTAGAAAAGAATATAATCTAACTCTTATTTAAATAAAGATTTTAAACAATATATCTACTTAATATAATAATTAGAATAATACCTATTTTCATATTACTTAGTATAATATTTCTAAGATTACTAATTTCTAATAATAGAGAACTTCCTAATTACTATAAGAACTTATTTTACTCTAGATTAAATAAATAACCAGCTTAATTAGATTACTATAAATAAATATATAGATATCAATATTTAATCTTTCTAAAAATATAGAGATATCTTTTCTAATATTATTTACTATAAGAATCTTTTAAAAGAATCTTATAGTAAATGAAGGATCTATATAAGTTTTATAAAGCAATTAGTTAAAAACTCTATACTTATTTTATAGAAAGTAAATTAGGTAAAGTTATTTAAAATATTTCTTTATAATATATCAAATTACTTCTAATTCCCTTTTAGTTATAAATATTTTAAGATTATTCTAAAAAATAGTTTAAATAAGTATAATGGATATATTTTAAATAGTAAGAAGATTCTTATCTAAAATTATTTAAATAAAGACTATTTTAGTAATTTTTATATAGATTTAATTTAAATTAATTAGTTAAAAATCTTATATAAGGAGTAGTAAGAAGGGAAGAAAAGTAGATATAGTAGAAGCTATAGATAAAATAGCTAATTTTAACTAGTCTTATAATATCTTCCTAATATAACAGTTATTATTATTAATCCCTCCCTTCTAAAAGAGCTCTATTATATAAATCCTAAGTTATTTAGTATATTTACTACTTTTATCTCTTTATACTATTTATTTAATAATAGTATAATTATAGATAACTATAATATTACCTATTTTATTAATTAGAAAGACTTTCTAAAACCTAGCTCCTTTAGAGTTTTAATAATAAGTATTTAGATTAAAAGTAGTATTATATTTATTCCTATTTTTAAAAAGGAATACTATATATTAAAAACTATTCTAAATAACTTAAATAAAATAAAGATCGACTTAATTCTAGAGGATATCTATTATATTAAGAACCTTTATATAAATATTATTTTGGAAGTATTATTCTAAAAGAAGGATATCTAATACTCTAATATCAACTATATATTTTATTTTAGAAAGAAGAATAATAATATTATTATATATAACCTTCTTTACAAAATAAACCTAGCTTTCTTTAAATATACTTCTATTTCTACCTATTTTAATATAATTCTATTTAATACTATATATATTATTAATTCTTATATATTTTAAATGAACTTTTATCTCTTAAGAGAATTCCTATATAAATAAGAATACT
Organism: Colletotrichum orbiculare MAFF 240422; assembly: GCA_000350065.2. Lineage (NCBI taxonomy): Eukaryota > Fungi > Ascomycota > Sordariomycetes > Glomerellales > Glomerellaceae > Colletotrichum > Colletotrichum orbiculare. Next base: position 1,263,159 of record AMCV02000012.1, read on the forward strand.
TAGTATCCTTTCAAAAATTTATAATGTAATTATTTAAAACCTAATACTCTCACTTAAGATTGTTATTTATACTTAGAGTATAAAGATTAAATTAATAACTTATTTGAAATATAAGTACTATATAATAACTTATATTTAATAAGTTATTTCTTAATAAATATCTAAATATTATATTTAATAGCTTTATTATTATATTACTTAAGATCTCTTTTACTATACTCCTA
>AMCV02000012.1:1270050-1282485 GCA_000350065.2 Colletotrichum orbiculare MAFF 240422
ATTACTAAGTATTATTATAAAAACTAAGAAGGAGTTTTAAAATATCAAAATTACTCTTAGTAAGTTTCTTCTAAGATAAGGGGAACTATCAATAATATAAGAATTAATTTCTAAATTAAATAATTTACTTAGGAATATTAATCTTAAAAAACTTCTACTTAGTAAGAAAGTTAAAAATATTATTAATATTTGAATAAATGAACTAATAGAGCTATCTATCTTAGGAATAAATAAAGATACTATATATATTACTTATATTTAAAATATATAGCTATATATAATAGGAAGTAAACTTATTCTAAAAATCAAACCCTAATATATAAGAATTAGAAGAAGTAGCTAATTAACATAAAGTAGTTATAGGGTCTAAAGTCTTAAGTTAGATTTATCTTAAAATAACAACTTTAACTAGTACTTTATATACTTTATATTTATAATTACTATTGAAATATATAAGATTCCTCTTAGCTTATATTTACCTAATTAGCTATATCTTACTGAGAATAAATTATATAATCATCTTATACTCTACCTTATTATTCTAATAAATATTATATCTTACCTAGGATAAATTATATGATCATCTTATACTCTACCTTATTATTTTAATAAAAACTTCCTAGACAAAATACCTTTATATAAAAGCTTCTTCTATGAATAATATTTATAACTAAATAGGCTTAGTAAAGTAGGAAGCTAGAAAACTCAATCTAATTCTATCAATAGAGACTTTATATTCTAAATAGCCTCTAAAAGATACTCCTACTTTTAAATAATTATTTTACTTCTTTTCAGCTAATTAATCACCTCATCTTATTAATACTCTATTATATATATATATATAAACTAACTCCTAGAGCTATATAGAAGGGGATTTTTTACCTCTCAGAGTAGCTTTAGGATTTCTTCTTATAAGTAGTATATATAGAGATAAGTATAGTTTAGGAGACGGAAATCTAGAAGGTTATCTTATAAAATAAATCTAAAGGGAAGCTAATTCCCCTAAAGTAAGTTCTCTTCTATAAAAAAGATAAAAATAGATTTCTTAACTATTATAAAATAAGGCTTTATATATATATAGCAACTTATAATAGTTAGATCCTTTTATATAGATATATATTATAATATTAATTATATAAACTTTCTATATCATAATAGTAATTATAATATATTTTAACTTAGAAATACTCTAGCTAGATATCATTAATACTTTCCTTTATACTTATTTTAATCCTAAAAGAACTCCTATATAATACTAATTCCTAGAGAACTTCTAGTAATCTAGAAGTTATATCAAACTTGTTTATATATTTTATAACTTATATAATATATTATTCTTATAATATAAAGAGTTCTTATTAATACTTATTTACTTAAGATTCTATTTTATAAGTAAAAACTTATATTTCTTCTAGACTTTAGATAAATATATACTTATTATATTTTATATTAATAATATCCTTATTCTTTACTACTACTTAGTAGTAATATATACTACTTAGCTTATTTTATTACTAAAGAATATTTATCAAATAAAGAATTAGAAGCTAGTAGAATAATTCCTTAAAATGAAAATTATTTAAAATTAATAGGTAAAAACAATTAACTTTATCTATAATTAATATATTAAAAAGATTACTAAGTATTATAATCTAACTAATATAATTTCACCTCTAATCCCTATTCTTATAATCCCTTTTATCTTAAATCTAGATATTATTATAACTTCTAAGGTTAAAAAGTTCTAAGAAAAAATCAGATCAGTACTTTAGATATTAATTATAATCCACTCTAATATCTCCTTTATATTTCAGCTTTTATATTATTTTATAAACCCTTCTTGTTAATACCTCTTAGTAATGGATTAGATAATCTATTATTTATATTCTACTTACTCTTTTATAATTTACTATAGGAGTTTAAGAAATAAATAGGTATTACTAATTATAAGGGATATTTTATTTACTAATGATAATAAGATATAAAAGTCTTCTTAGAAATATATAATCTCTTTCTTTAGAAGATTAATCTAATAGAAGTCTACTTACTAAGCTACTATTACTATATCTATTATTAAAGTAGAACTCCTAATATTTAAATATATTATAAAAAAGATTATAATATTTAAATAACTCTTTAGAAATATTATTCTAGAACTAAGTAATATTTAGAAGATCTATTATAATAATAGCTAACTAATTTACCTTATTATTAATACTAAAGAGTCAATCTCTATATACTTCTATTGTATAAATATCTAGAATATCTAGTTCTATTAGAAATATATAGTAAGCTTATCTAATATTATCTATATATTAATAAATAATATACTAGCTGATAGACTAATCAAAATACCCCTAAGATTTAAATTCAAATACTTCTAAACTTTTTTAAATTCTTTAAGAAATATAATTTCAAAAGAAGTTTCTATAAGAAGTTGGTTTATTTAGATAGTTATATAAATAACTATTCAGAAATATAATAAATACCTAATAGGTATTCCCTGTAGGGATTTGATACTAATTTTTTTATTCTATCTATCTTCTTCCTTTACTTATAAATATAAATCTTAACTATTTTACTATTTATAATCTTAGTTATATTTATAAATATATTATTGAAAAGAATATAACTTAATAGTATAAAAATTAGAAGAACTAAAATTACTATATAAGATATGAATTATGAAAAGATATAAACTTTATTTAAAAAAGTAGTAAGTATAAGAAATTTAAAAATATTTAAAAATATTATAGTAGTTTTCTTACTTTCTACTTAAAAGAATAGCTTTATATAAAAATATAATATTCTAATATAGATTAGTAATACTTTATAGAATATTCCTAATAATAGAACTATTAAAAAGTACTTATAATTTATAAGTAAAAGGATTAGTTATAAATAGATAAATATTAGCTCTAGAAGTATTCCTAATAAATATTAATCTATAATAATTTCTATTCTAACTTATAAATATAAGAGTAAGAACTTATTATAGAATAACTATCTTACTAACTATCTCCTAAGAAGTAGAACTTCTATTATTAGACTTATTAAAAAACATTAGTTATAATATAACTTTAACTTACTTAAACTCCTAAATAATAATTAGTTTATATTATAAATAGTATAAAACTTATTAGATATATTAAAATAATAGGATTACTATTCTAAATAAACTAAAAGTATTAGAATTTTAGTATTATTAGCTAGTTAGATAAAAATATATATAAAATCTTATTTATAAAATATTATTAGTATTTATCTACTTAAACTAACTTTACATAATAATAGTAATTCTATAAGTTTCTAATAAATATACCATAAATATAATTCTTATATATAGTATTTATAAAACCTATTTAATTTTAATTTACTACTTTACTTTCCCTTAGGTTTATACCTTCTATATTACTATTAATATATAAGATAACTAACTAAATACTATTAATAAATTAGATTAATATTAGTAATACTTACTAAAAGAAGGACTATTGCTTCTTTTTTTTAATAGGAACTTTCTTTTAATCTCCTTAAAAGTCAGATTATTACTTCTTATTTTTATAAGATATTCTTCTTTTAAAATAAAGTATTAATTAATAGTATCTTAGAGATTTATTATTTAATAAACTTATTAAAAGGCTACTACTTCTTATTCAGTTTCAATATAATAGAGCTATTCTAGCTATTATTACTTATAAGCTTTTCTTCTTACTCCTGAAGCTTAAATATAAGAGAATTATTCTAATTATTATTATTTATAGGGGGTTTAATCTACTCTTCTAGTTTTAATATAAAAGAGCTATCCTAACTATTATTATTAGTATTTAGTTTACTTAGTATTACTTAGTATAGAATAAGATAAGTAATCTCTAAAAAAGAAATTATTATAATTATTTTTCTATAAAGTATTATTAGTAGTATATATATATATATATATATTTATATATATAGAGTAATCTTAAATAAAAACCTAAATAGTAGTAGTAGTAATAATCTAAAGAGAAAAGAAAATTGAGATAAAAGTATTATAGAAAATACTATTAACTTATTATATTCTTACAACTCATTCTAATTTGAAATAATACTTTAAATAAATATTATTTATAATTATAGAAAGAATAATTTTATATCTATTTATACTTAACATAGTATTTTAGAAATAACTAATATTTCCCTTATTGTATTTATTATATATCTTAAGAGTTATATATATATAGAATAGGGATTTTTAATTAACTTTATATATTACTTAGTATTTATTTAGATATAATTATATCTAGGGGGATGTATTATAATAGCTTTATATTTATAGATTGCTATCTTAAGTTATATAACTTATTTATATAAGATACTTCTTATATAAAAAATACTTATAAGCTTATATATCAGATAGTATTATTCTATAGATAGCTTTTAATATGAATAAGCTTTTACCTACCTATCTCTATAAACCTAATAGTATAATTCGTAATATAATAATAAGAATAAATAATTGGAATACTACTTTATGCCTATAATATAATATATTATATATTTAGCCTCCTATCTAGTAAGTAGCTTTATATAATACTTAGTATAAACTCTCTATAATAGAAGAAAAAACTAGTAATATATTATAACCTATATATATTTCTATAGGTAAATATAGTAAAAAGGACCTAGTAATATAACATCTAATTCAGATCTAGCTTTAACTTAGAATTAAATACTATAAAGTAGTAAAATAACAACTAGATATACAAATTTATTAGTATAAACTATATAATAATTTCTATAGTAATAGCTTTAAAGTATTAAACTTACTATAGTATTACTTATAATATTAATTCATATTAGCTAGAATACTACTAGCGCACCTGAATGATATTAGTTTTATAGATAAAAAAGAGCAATAGAAGACTAGCTCTCTCTTTAATATATTAAAGTTAACAGCTATCTATCATAATACTACTACTACTAATAGTAATAATAATAATAATAACTGCTTATTATTACTATATTTAACTCCTATAACTTCAATGTAAATATTGATTTTATTAAAACTATCAACAACTATAAAACTATAGTTGTTTTTATAAAAGTTTAAATTAATTAGTATTATATAAGAATAATTTTACCACCTTTTTTAACTTTCTCAAGATAGCTATAATTAAGTTTAACTTTGAAATATTACTAGTAGAAAAAGCTATTAATATAACTAAGAAGTATAAGATCGAAAGAATAAAAAAGAATCTAATATTTAAAAGTAGGGTATATAGTAATAAGTCTAAATACTTTAAATATATATTAGTAGCCTATTAAGTATTATTCTATCCTAAAAAGGTATATATATTAAAGTCTATTATAATTATTAGCTAATAGTTAGGAAGGTTAAGATAACTTAAGGTTAGAAATATTGTATTATATACTATTAGTATAACATTATTATAACTTAAAGACTTAAGGTAATTATAGCTATAGTAGTTAGTATAAGGTGGGTTGGGGTATAGGTTTCAGCTAGGTGCTAAATATTCTCTATATAACGCAAAAAGCTTACTTTATACTTATATAGTAAGACTATATATATCGTATAGTACTTTCTAGGTAGACTAATAATTTAACTATAATCTTAATTAGTTAATATTTTAGAATATTCTAGTAATATAATCATAGGGGTTTAAAAAGCTATCTAGCTATACTAGAAATATTTAGATCTATATCAATATTATTTATATATTAGTTATAGCTAATATATCGAAACTAGTTAGTAATTAAAGTAAACTAAATCTTAAAATATTTATATAAAGATTATAAGTTAGCTAATATTAATAGTAAAGAGCTCTTGTATTAGTAATCAAAAATATTGTTCTAAAGGTAAGGAGAGATTAGTATAGAAGATATTAAGATTATAGATATTATAGTTATAATAGATATTTAAATAGAATACTCATAGTTAGTAGTAGTTAAATATCTCGAGATAGTCGAATCGTATATAGCTATAAAGGTATAAAAGTATAAGAGTTAAAAAGTATAAGGATGTAAAAGCATAAAGGTATAGACGCATAAGAGTATAAAGTTATTACAAAAAGAGTTATTAGTTATTTATTAAAACTGTTTATATAGAGTCAAATATACTAAGTATTATAGCTATAAGAAATTTAGCTTTAGGTAAAATAAATACTAGTTATAATAGTTAATAAGGGGATAAAGAATTAATATTATATTTTAAAAAGTAATATATCTACTATTACTTTTAGTAGAAATCAAGCTATCAATCCCTCTTTCTTTATACTTATATTAAGTTACTTTTAGTCTATACTTAAAATAATATCCAAGCTCTCTACCTTATATATAGATTAAAGTATAAGTTTTACTTAATAATAGTATTTGTACTAATATTAACTTATAACTAGTTTAAACAGTAGTATAATTACTTACTATTGTAAATGATTATATTTCTAGTTCTAATATTTAACCCTCTAGTAATATAAAACTTTACCATATTAATTAGAGAGAAATTATTAAAACTAATACTTAATATATATAACTAAGAATTACTACCAGAGTTATAAAGTTAAGAACCTTTTCAACCCTCTTAGAAATAAAATGAAATAAAATACTTATTTCAAAATTATAAAAACCAAGTATTCTATATTTTATTACTTCTTTCTAACTGTTATAATAAAACTAAAATCCTCTTAACATCTACATAACTACTAAAAAAAACATAACGATAAAATAAATATAGAAATGTCTAACGATAGCTATTATATTTAAAACTATTAATATATTAGACTAGACTTCAATAAGATTACTTTAAATATTATAATTAATACGTAATGTATATATATATATTTAAATGAAAACTATCTAATTATTCTATAAACTATAATACTAAACTAATGATATTAGAAACTAAGTATGAATTAGATAATACTCTAATATTAATATCTTATATTGAAAGGTAGGTAGGCAGGTAGCCTAGGTCTAGTAAAGTGATACCTTACGTTAAAGGTATATATACTATATATTCTCAGGGAAACAGGATATAGTATAAAAGAGTGAATAATAGTTATATTCAGTTAAAAAATATTTTTGTTAGTTGATCTAAATATATGCTAAAAGAAGGTATAAAAGCCTCTTTTATAGTACTACGCTTAGTTCTAGAATATTCTAATTGGTAATGATTAGAATATTTGAGTAGTACAGGCTTACGTTAGTAATTATATATACTAAAGTTAATTACTAGTAAGTACCCTCTAAAAGAATGAGGTAGAATATTCTACTGAATATTTAACGGTAAGTCGAGTACTACTATAGGGTAAACACCTATAGCCTAACATTTTAACATCTTATTATAATACTACTTACTTAATACTTTGAAGTATTATAATAATATAATGATAAGTATTTTAAAAACTATCTAACTATACTAGAAGTATCTATATCTATATAAGTATTATTTATATATTAACTTTATTTAATTAATATACCAAGATTATTTATTAATATTAATAAGCTAAGGTTTATTATCCTTATATAGAGGTTATGAGTTATTTTATATCAATAACAGAAAACCTTTACATTAGTAATATAAAATCTTATCTTGGGAGGAAGTAAAACTTAGTTTATAATAAAAATGTTAAAGTTATAAATATTAAGATTATAATAAATATTTAAATAGAATACTTATAATTAGTAAAAATTAAATATCTCGTAATATTAGAATTTTATAGAACCATAAACCCGTAAATAAATAAAGGCATAAGATTATTATAGAAAGAAGTATTAGTTATTTATTATTAAAAAAGTTAATATATAGTAAGTATACTAGTTATTATAGTTATGAAAAGGTCGGTTTTAGATTAACTAGAAACTAGTGATAGTGGTTAGTAGAGAGTTCAGAAAGCTAAAGTTGTATTTTAGAGGGTAATATATCTACTAAGAGTTATAATAGAAAGTAAGCTATTAGCTCCTTCTAAGTAATAAAAGAATAGATAATATCAGTAATATAAATAGTTTTATATTACGTTTACTTATCTTGAAGATATATTTGTACTTTAATATACTGTTATTATTATTTCTAAATATATTGAAATATATAATACTTATTTTAGGAAGAACTAATGACTTACGTTTTATTATAAATATTAGGAACCATATTACCTCTTGAAATATAACTTCAGTCTTCCCACTTCACTATTAATTAATCTAGCTGGCTTCTAATTAATTTAAAGCTAGATTTCTTATAATTATAATACCTAGTATATTTACTTTATACTAACTCTTTAATTGATAATAAATAATTAACAATTTCCTTTATCAAAACTTTATATCTTTATATCCTTAAACTATTAATATATAATTTAAATATCTTAAGATACTTAATTACTACTAACTATAAGTATTCTATTTGAATATTTATTATAATCTCTATAATCTTAAGTTTAATATCTTCTAAACTAAATCTTACTTACTCTTATAATAAAACTTTATATTATTAATATGAAAGTTGTCTATTACTAATATAAGGTTAGTTATAATCTCTATAAATAATAATAAGACTTAGCTTATTCTTATCAGTAATTAGTCTTAATCTATTAATCAGATATAGCTAATATATAAATAATATGTTTAGGATTTTATATACTTAGCCCTCTACCTAATAGGTAGCTTTATATAATATCTAATAAAGATCTATGTTATAGAACAAAACCTTGTTTTATATTATAATTTAGATATATCCCTATAGGTAAGTATACGTAAAATAATTTAAAAGTATATTAATTTAGACTTAGTTTTGATTTAGAAGTCAATGTAAGTCTTATAGTAATTAGAAAGTTATTAATTAATATCTTAATAGTAGCTTTGAAGTATTAAACTTACTATAGTAGTATTTATAATATTTACTTATATTAGCAAGATACGGATAGTATTACTAGTATATCTTATTCATACTAGTTATAGATATAAAAGAAAGCGGCAGACGAAGACTAGCTAGCTATTCTTTAAAGTATACGTTAATAACTGTTTGTAATAATGCTACTAATAATACTACTAATAATACTACTAATAATACTACTAATAATACTACTAATAATACTACTAATAATACTACTAATAATATTACTAAGAATAGTAGTAGTAATAATAGTAGTAATAATAATTAAAACTATTACTATATTTAACCTCTCTAAGCTTAATATAAATCTCAATATTATAAAAGTTATTAATAATTATAAGAATTATAGCTGCTTTTACAAAGGCCTGAGGAGGCTAATTTTGTATAAAAGCAACTTTACTATTCTCTCTAGCTTTCTTACAATAATTATAACTATACTTAATCTTGATATAGTATTAGAAAAAAAACCTATTAGTAAAGCTAAGAAGAATGGAATTAAAATAATAAAGAAATATCAAATATTTAAAAGTAAGATATTCAAAGAGAATTCTAAATACTGAAAATATATTTTAAATATAGCCTGTCAGATACTATTTTATACCGAAAGATATATATATATATATATATATATATATATATATATACTAAGTACTACNAATATATATATATATATATATATATATATATATATATCAAAGTCTACTTATCATGGAAGCAATTATTAGCTAAAAGTAGGGAAAGTATAATTTAAAGTTAGATATACTATCTAATATTTCAAGACTTAAAGTACCTATAGTTATAGCTATTCGTATAGGGTAGATTAGGGTATAAGTCTTAGCTAGAAGTTAAATATTCTCTATATAAAGTAAAAGGCTTAAATAATATTTACATAGATATAATTCTTTCCTATATAGTTAAGTAGCTTTTACAATATCTATGGTTATATTATTATAATATTTTGAGATATTCAAAGTGACTATTATAATAATATATTAATGTTGCAATATTATTCAATTAACACTTAGTCTCTAGTATTATTAACTTAATATAGTAATTTATAAAATAGTTAGATAACGTTATCTTTCATATCTTAAGGCTACTAATCAAATATTATATTCAGAGTAATTTTATTAAGGCTTAGTCTAATATATTGCTGGCTTTATTTATTGTAATTAATACTAGATATCGTTGTATTTATCTTTTAATTCTCTTTTCATAAATAACTATATAAACTTAAAGAATATTTCAATTCTCTTCTAAAGACATAATTATAGAATAATAATTGATAGTAGAATGCCTGGCTTTTATATCTTTCAATAAGTATTCTATTTTATTTTACTTTCAAGAGACTTAATAAGAATCCTAATCTTGTAATCTTAATAATAACTTTTAGTCATATCTATGAATTCTTAGTCTTAATAAGACCTTCTCTATACGAATTATTACTATAAGTTTCTATAGTATTATGGGACTTGTCAGGAATAATATACTTGAGAGGTAGAGTTTATATTAGCTAAATTTTAGATACTAGTAATATTACTATAGGCTTTACCTTACTTAATCTACTTAAAATAAAATCTTATATAATATACATAATTATATTTAACTATATATAATACAAACTAGATTTTCCTTCGTAATTATATATAATGATTAAAAGGTTTATAATACTTAAAAGCTACTAGGCTTAAATATATATAATTAGACTTTTATATATTTTAAATACTAAAATATCTATCGAAAATACTTCTCTTTTCATTGTTAAGAGAGTTGATTAATAGCCTACGTCATATAATATTTTTTAAATAGAAGCTAAGGCTTATGATTTATAAGATTATTTTAATTTCAAAATAAATATTCGCCTAAATCTCGTTTTGAATTCTTTTTAATAATTAGCTTTAAATATATTTTTAAAGAATATATAGTATTATTAAACTATCAAAATGTCTAGTTTAGATATTTGTAAGGATTTTATTCTTATAGGAATAAATTACAAAGAAGATTAATAATTCCTCCTAAATATTATTAAAGAAATTTACATAAGAAATATTTTAGACTTTATAGAGAAATACCTAAAAGTCTATTGAATTCTCTATGATTTCTATATTTTAAAAGCTTAAGGATATTAATATAAATAGTCAAATTAGACTTTTATAATATAAAGATATTTAAGTATATAAATAAGCTATTTTAATATTAGTATTATTATATACAGAAGGATATAGTAATATAGACTACGAGTTTCTATAATTACTCTTATATTATAAATAATTAATACTTCTAAAATACTACTTTAATTTATTATAAGATACTTCAGTCTTTTAGATTTAAGCGTCTTACTATAAGGATAATAATTAAGATATAACTGTAAAAATAATTGGATATTATATACAAACTTTAAATATTTAGTTATATTTTCTTTATGACTAAAATATATTAAATTAATCATAATAAGGATATATTAAACCTACTTGATATAGTAGTTTAATGTCTAGCTAGCTTTTACCGTTTTATAGTAAGAATAGTAAGTTTAAATCCTATAGTAGATAACTATAACTAGTATTTCTACTAGTTATATAAACTATATATAGTAACTACTACTAACTATTAGCTCTTACTAGTAGTTATTCACAACTAGTAACTATTAATAGCTAGTAGTAAGTATTACTAGCTAGTTAGTATTAGTACTATATAACTACGATCTTTTAAATAAGTAACTATAATAAATAGACCTATACCCTTTCTATTTATTAGTAATTATATTAACTAACTATATTTACTACTTAAGGTTTCCTCTATTTCAATAGTGTCTTAGTACTAGCAGTATCTATAGGATTTATAAGGTAAAAGCTAACTATTAAGTATAACTTCTTTTAAAAAGTTTTTAAGAGATATATAATTTTAAATAGATTAAAAACCTTTAATATAACTATTATAATAAGGATATACTAATAAGACTATATAATATACCTAATAACTAGCTATCTATAACTATTAAAGTATTAGAAATAGTCTTTAGTTAAAAGATTACAATTGAGATGTTTTTAAATAATAATCTATATAATAATATAAATTCTATTTATGTAGTCAAACCTTTCCTAGTGAAGACTTTTAGTTATATTTATATAGTACTATTATTTCTATTTAATTTTTAAATAATTAGTATATGTAAAAGTATTAAGTAGTAATAATTTTTATAGAAAATAGCTATTTTATAAATATAGACTTAATATAAGTCTTAGTGAATTTTAATAATTAATATTTAATTTAGTAGAGGTACATAATAGGACTACTAATATTATACTATAATATTACTAAGAGTTAGGTAGATAAAGTAGTAATAATAAAAAGATAATAATTCTTAATAAAGATATTCCTAAAGAGAAGTACCTCCTATATATTACTTAAGATAACTTAGGGTTTAATATTAATATAAATTCCTCTTAATAATATATTAAAGAAGTTAAAATAGGGAATTGATTAGACGTCTTTATATAAAATTTATCTTAAGAAGGAAAATATTTATTTCTTAATATGAGAAGAAGGAAAGT
>AMCV02000012.1:1291871-1321093 GCA_000350065.2 Colletotrichum orbiculare MAFF 240422
AAGAGAGGTTTCTATAAAAAGTTTACCTATTAGAATAAATATATAAGTAACTACTTAAAAGTATATTAGATATTTAATAGATATCTCCTATAGAAATCTAATAATAATCTTTTTATTCTATCTATTTCTTCTTTTTACTTATTAATATAAATCTTAATTATCCTACTATTTATAATTCTAATTATACTTATAAATATATTATTAAAAAGAATATAATATAGTAATATAAAGGCTAGGAGAATTAAAATTACTCTATAAGGTGTAAATTTTAAAAAGATATAAACTTCACCTAAGAAAATAGTAGGTATAAGAAATTTTAAAATATTTAAAAATATTATACTAGTTCTCTTATTTTCTATTTAGAAGAATAGTTTTATATAGAGATATAATATTTTAATATAAGTTAGTAATATGTTATAGAATATTCCTAATAATAAGGCTATTAAGAACTAGTTATAATTTATAAATAGAAAGATTAATTATAGTTAGATAGGTATTAGTTTTAAAAGTATTTCTAATCAGTATTAATTTATAACAACTTTTATTCTAATTTATAAATATAGGAGTAAGAACTTACTCTAAAATAGCTATTTTACTAGTTATTTCCTAAGAAGTAGAACTTCTACTATTAGACTTATTGAAACGTACTAGTTATAATATAATTTTAACTTATTTAAGTTTTTAAATAATAGTTAGTTTATTCTATAAGTAGTATAAGACTTACTAGATATATCAAAGTAGTAAGACTACTACTTTAAATAAACTTAAAATACTAAAATCCTAATATTACTAGCTAGCTAGATAAAAGTATATATAGAATCTTACTTATAATATACTATTAGTATTTATCTAATTGAACTGACTTTATATAATAATAGTTACTTTATCAGCTCCTAGTAAGTATATTATAAATATAATTCTTATATATAATATTTATAAGGGCTATCTAATTCTAATTTACTACTTTACTTCTCTTTAAGTTTATACTTTCTATATTACTATTAGTATATAAAATAACTGATTGAATACTATTAACAAATTAAATTAGTATTAGTAATATTTATTAAGACAAAGACTATTACTTCTTTTTTCTAATAAGAACTCTTTCTAAATCTTTTTAAAAGTCAAATTATTACTTCTTATGCTTATAAATTATACTTCTTTTAAGATAAAATATTAGTTAATATTATTTTGGAAGCTTATTATTTAATAAATTTACTAAAAGACTACTATTCCTTATTAGGCTTAAATATAGGAGAACTATTCTAGCTATTATTACCTATAGGTGCTTCATCTTATTCTTAAGGTTTAAATATAGAAGAATTATTCTAACTATTATTACTTATAAGGGGTTTAGCTTATTCTTCTAGTTCTAATATAAAAAAGCTATTCTAACTATTATTATTAGTATTTAATTTGCTTAATACTACTTAGTATAAAATGGTATAAGTAATCTTTAAAAGAAAGGTTATTATAATTATTCTTCTATAAAATAATATTGGTAATATATATATATATATAGAGTAATTTCAAATAGAAACTTATATAATAGTAGTAGTAATAATCTAGAGAGAGAAGGAAATTGAAGTAAAAGTATTATAAAAAATACTATTAACTTATTATACCTTTTCAACTCGCTCTAGTTTAAAGTAATATCTTAAGTAAATACTATCTATAATCGCAGAAGGAATAACTTTATATCTATCTATACTTAATATATTATTTTAGAAATAATTAGAATTTCCCTTATTTTATTTATTATATATTTTAAAAGTTATATATATATAGGATGGGAATTTCTAACTAACTTTATATATTAGTTAGTATTTATTTAGGTATAGTTATATTTAGAGGGATATATTATAATGGCTTTATACTTATAAACTACTATTCTAAGTTATATGACCTACTTATATAAAATACTTCTTATATAATATATACTTATGAATTTATATATTAGATAGTATTACTCTATAGATAGCTTTTAATACGAATAAGCTTTTATCTTTCTATCTCTATAGGCCTAATAGTACAGTTTATAATATATTATTAATTCAAAGTTAAATAAGAAGATACTTGTAAGTTTATATATCTTTGAAATAAATAGTAATTAGAAGAACTAAAAGTATATATTATAGAAAGTCTAATGAATAGATATATATAGCTATTTATATATAAAGTAAGTATATTAACTTCTTTTAATTTAAAGAAAAATAGCTCTTGATATTTCTATATTAAATATGAAGGTTTTAATAAAAGTATAATTAAAAATGAATATTTATTACTATTAATTAGTAAGTTTCTAAATAGACTTTAGAGAATAATATAAAATTTAAAGATTATTATATAAATATACATTATTATATTAAGATTAAGTTAGAAGGTCATTAAAAGATAGTATTTGAAATACAATATAATTATTATAAATATATAGTAATATCAGTGAGTTCTATTAATAAATCAGTAGTTCTTGAAATATATATTTACTATATACTTATCAGTTTAATTGATATATATTATATTACATATATAGATAATATTATAATATATATAAAAAGTATTAAATATAATTATATTAAAGTATTATTATAAGTATTTATTAAGATATATAAAATATATCTCTTTATTAAATTTTCTAAGTATAAGTTTTATAAAAGAGAAGTAAGTTTTCTAAATTATATAATGATTTAAAAGATAATTAAAATAGATTTAATAAGAATTTAAATTATTATGAAAGAGAAACTATTAGAAATGATTAAAAAAACTCTAGATACTTCTAGAATTTCATAATTCATATTATAAGTTTATTACTAGTTACTTAGGAGTAATAATATTAATTATAATATTTCTTAAAAAGAAGATTAAGAATAAAGTTTTCTTATAGTTATAAAATATGAGGTTTATATTCTTAATCCTATAAGATATTTTTTACTTAGTAATTACCTTTCAATATTACAATTCTATTAGAGGTATTAGAATAGAAATAGATATATTATAATAAGTAATTTTCAGTATTCTATTATAAAAAGTAGAAAGCTAATAATAATTGGTTACTTATTATTTAAGGAAGTTTAAGAAAGTAGAATTAAAGTAAGGAATAACTTAATAAGAATTACTAGTTACTATTAAGAGTTTTAATTATTAGGAGTATTATTTAATAGGATTCTTAAAGAAGTTTATAGTTCTAAATAGATTATTAAATCTTAGTAAGTATTATTATAGTCTTGATATAAGACTTATAGGGAAAGCCTATTTATTAGATTTATAAACTTTTCATATTTAAGTTCAATTTAGAGTATTAATTTAGGGTTATTATTTTAATAGATAGGTAATTTATATAATTAAATTGTATAAAAAGAAAGGTAGAATATTATAATATGTTACTAGTTTTACTAAATAAATTATAATTTATCAAAGTATTATTTAAAGATATCTATCAGAAACTTATTCAAATTAAGAAAAGGTTAGAATTAGTAAAAGTTTTGATTTAGATAGTATTAATATAGGAAAAATATTTTAGCATAAAATGTAGACTTAGAAGTAGAAAATACTTAAGTTTTTAAAATATTACTTTTTTTAGAAATATTAGAAGTCTAGTGATAATTATAACTATAGTTATTTATAATAGGGAGATATTTAAGATAGTAGAGAATATTTAATAAGTATCAATAAATAAAGAGGTTTAATAAGAAGTAAGAATTATTATTTTAATACAATATATTTTATCTTTAGTAGTAAGGAGTATTATAAAAGATAAAATAGTATATTTTATAGAGAATTCTAAAGATATTAAATAAGTTATTAAAAAGGTATAGATTTATGATAAAAGCTACTAGATATATATAGAAAAAGCCTAAGGAATAGCTAGTAGTTAGAAGAAATACTTAATTTAGTTACTTTTACTCTATACTTAGAATGATATCTAAACTCTTTACCCTATATATAGATTTAATTATAAATCTTATATAATGATAGTATTCATACTAATACTAGCTTATAACTAGTTAAAATAATAATAGAATTACTTATTATTATAAGTATTTATACCCCTAGTTCTGATATTTAACCTTATAGTAATAGAACGTTTCATAGTAATAATTAAAAAGAATTTTATTAAAACTAAAGCTTAATATATATAGTTAAAAATAACTACTAAGGTTATAAAGTTAGGAATTTTTATAAACTACATAAGAATAGAATAAAATAAAATATTAAGATTTAGGTGTTTTGAAATTTATTACTCGTCTATATCTTTTATAATAAAATTAAGATTTCCTCGAGATCTATATAATTATTTATAAATAATATACTATAGAATAAGTATAGAAATATCTAATTATAATTATTATAATTAAAATTATTACTTTATTAAAATAAGTTTTAATAAGAGTATCCTAAATATTATAATTAATAAATAGCCTATAGATATTTAAAGGAGTATTATTTAATTAACTTATAACTTACTATATCAAACTAATAATATTAAGGATTAAATATTAATTAAATAATCTCTTAATATTAATATATTCTTGCTTGACGTAGTAGTTTAATATGTAACTAGCTTTTACTATTTTATAGTAAGAATAGTAAGTTTAAATCTTATAGTAGGTAATTATAACTAGTAGCTATATACCTTCTGATTATATAAACTAAATATAATAACTACTACTAGTTAGTAGTTCTTACTACTAGCTATTAATAGTTAGTAACTATTAATAGTTAGTAATAAGTATTACTAGCTAGCTAGTATTAATATTATAATTCTATTATAATTTTTAATAGAATAATTATAATAGATAGATTTATACTTTTCTTATTTATTACTTATTATTACAAACCTAAGCCTTAAGGCTTATATAGGATATTACTATTAAAGCTCTGTATAATTACTACCTCTATAGTTTAGTAAAGAGTTTTCACCTTAGGTATAAACTCTTCAAGTTTATTATAATACTATTAAGACATTACTAAAATATCTCTTATAGCTAGCTTCTGATATTAATAAACTTCCTACCTAAATTTAACTTAATAGTAAATAGTAGATTATATAAAAGAAATAGAAAATAGTAAAAGATAATAGTAAAAACTAATACTATAGAACCCCTAATAGGAATTCTAATAGACTAATAGTAAACCAACTTAGTAAAAAATAAAAACTAATCTTTCTAAAAAAACCTTTATATAACTCTAATAAGACTATAAAATAACCCTATAAATAATATAGGTATTTAATATAAAGAGGAAATTACTCCCTATTAATACCCCTTTTAATAGTAATACTTTCTATTTTCCTATATAAAAGATAACTATATAATATAAATTAGAAGTTAATTAGGTTTTTATTAAGAAATTAGAAGACTTCTAGTAGTTTCTATAGACTAGCCTATTACCTAAAGTCTAGATATAGATTAGCGACTTTTATATAATATAGGAGCTTTAATATAATTAGGATATTAACATATTCCTCTAGTACCTTACTAAATACTATAAAAACCCTTATTATAATACCTAAACCTTTAAAAAAATCTACTACTTATATTAGAAGCTTAAATAGATATTTACTAAATTCTTTATTAAATTTAAATTAATTATAAGATAGATAGAAAGGTATTCCTAAATAAGAGATATTTAATTAAACTATTTCTAACTAACTTTCTCCTATTAAATTCAAATAGCTACTATTAACTATAATATTAATTAGACAGACTATTATACTACAATTTAATACTATTATATAATTATAATAAACCTTAAGATCTTTAATATAGAGTTATAAAATTATAATAGATTATAACTCCTATCTTAGTTAGAACTAATAGTTAATTAGAATAAAGATATATAGATAATAGGTATAAAAATAACTTAAGCTATCCTAATACCAATATAATACTATTAGAATACTATTCTTTCCTATTATTAAAAGTTAAATAGATAGATAGTTATAATTAGTAAACCCTAATTAACTCTTACTATAAATATATATAAAACCTATTAAGTAGACTTTTTAATTATCTAGATATATATATAAGCTAGTATTTATATATATTATAATACTAAGGACTATTTTATTACTAAATATAAGCTATATCTTACCTACTTATTAGTAACTTCTAATACTAATATTTAAACCTTATAGTTAGATAAAAGGATTATAAATAATAAGGAAAAAGCCTAGTTTTTTAGAAAAAACTCCCTAAGGGGTAAATTAGTATAACTACTAATAATAATACTATAGTAATAAATAAAACTAGAGAGATATAGAGATAGATAGATAAGCTACCCTTTTTAATCTCTATATTAATAAATAATAAATCTTTTATTTCTATCTAAATTAATAGTAGTTATAATTATTATAAAATAGTTAGTAAGGAGTTTACATAATAATAAGATCTTATATGAATTATATTACTATAACTATACTAATTAGATACTATTCTAAATACTAACCAGGAAACTTATATTACTAAAATAATTAAGATATATATTAATCTAGATAATTAGATATCTAAAGCTTTATTCTATATAATTTTAAGTATAATACGTTTAGTTATATTTAAGAAGTTATAATTATGATATAAAAGGATTATTTTAAATCCTATAAAGAATAAGTTGAAAATAAGTATAGTTAGTAGTTTAACTATTTAGGCTATTAGTAGTATACTAAGGGAAATATATATAAATAGATTTATAAACCCTATTAATTTACTAGCTATAATATCTTCTAGTCTAAAAAAAGAGGGATATAAATAATTAGTAATTAATTTAATATAGATTAATATAACCCTAGTAGTTATATTACTAATTATACTAGAATAACTAATACTTATATTACTAGCTATTTATACCCTTTTTATAGACTTATTTAATAATAATAAAGCCTCTAGCTTCTTATCTTACTAGAAGTCTCTTAACTATTATATTTACCTTAAGAAGAATCTAGATAAAACTAAACTAAACTTATTATAAAAACTACTTTATAATATATTAAGAGAATACTTCTTTAAAGTCTAATACTAAGTTATAAACCTAATAGATAAAAGCTAAGTCTAAGCTAACTTATCTATAGTTAAAATACCTATTTTCCTTATTAAAAAGCTTAGGGGAAAATAGTAGTTCTATATAGATTATTAAGTTTTTAATACTATTAGTATTTATAACTATTACGCCTTATTATTAATTAAAGAGATATTATACTTACTATCTAAAGTAATATAGTTTATAAAAATAGACGTCTAAATAACTTTCTATAAGATCTAGATTATAAAAGAAGATAAATATAAAACTACTTTTTAGATATATTTGAATTTATTTAAATAGCTTATTACCCCCTTTAAACTAATAAATATACTTATAATATTCTAATACTATATTAATAATATACTCTAAAGTATTCTTAATAACTTTATTACAACTTATTTAGATAATATTTTTATCTATAGTTATAAGTTAAAGAATAACTATAAAGATAAAATTAAATAAGTCTTTAAATAATTACAAAAAACTAGCTTATATTTAGACTTAGAAAAATATAAGTTCTCTATAAAACAAACTAAATATCTAGGTTTCATTATTAAGATAAAAAAAGGTATTTATTATGATTTTAAAAAATTAAACCTATATAAGAATAAGAAATCTTAAAGAATATCTATAATATCTAAAGCTTCCTTAGTTTATAAATTTCTACTATAACTTAATTAACTATTTCTCTAGCTTAATAGAACCCTTTATATAACTAATATAAAAAAGAATACTATTTTATTAAAATACTATATATTAATAAATATTTAAAACGCTTAAACTTATATTTATTTTAAAATTAGTTATAACTTAATAAGATTTAGAATAATATATAGTAATAGAAGTAGATTATTTAGAGGTAGTATTAAGTAGCTATTTCTTATAAGAAGATAGAAATAGTATATTATAACTAGTTATTTATTATTCAACCTAACTTACTTTAACTTAATAAAATTATACTATTTATAATAAAAAACTACTAATAGTTATATTATATCTAGAAATATAATTAGTAGAATTATAAAATATAATAGAACTATTTATTATCCTATCTAATTATAAAGCTTTAGAATACTTTATAAGCTTTAGACTTATTTTAGAGTAATAGGCTAAATAGGTAAAAACCTTATTAGAATTTAGTTTTATTTTAAAATACTACTTAAGCTACTTTATAAGATATCCTAATACTTTCTCTTAATAGGACTAAGACGATATAATAAAACTAAGGCTTTTAATATAGATCTTCTAATTTCTCTAGGTTAATTTTAAAAATAAAAATAAGCCTTTTATAATACTTCTAATTTATAATAAATAGATAGAAAGAAACTAGGAGAGGGCTATATAAATAGAAAATATCTACTAGTATACTACTAGTAAACTACTAGATAAGTATACTATATTCTAAAATATTATATTACTAGTATTATAAAACTAGGTGATTATAGTAATACTAATATATAAAATTCGCCTAGAAACTATCTACTAAGTAGTAAAGATATTCCTACTAAAAGTCTTAATATAGATATAAATAGCTAATTATATAGTAAGGAGGAATAATACTTTACTATATTAAAGCTAAGTCTAAGTTTCTAAATATAAACTACTAATAACTATAATCTTCTAAATAGTTTATAACTCCTTAATCCTAAATTATTTTAATATTAACTTAATACTTATAGCGTTTTTATAAGACCAATATTAAGACGGTATATCAAGAGATATTAAATATTTTATCTATATATATAATATTTATTAGTATTTATATAAAAACTATAGGTACTACTAAGGCTTATTATAATTCCTACTAATTCCTAGTAGGTTTTAGTTATAAATTTCTATTAACTTTATAATAGAACTACTATCTACTAGAAAGAGAAACTCTAGGTTCCTAATACTAATTATAAATTAACTATCTAAATATATCTAATCAGAAACTATAATATCTATAACTACTAGAATTTATATAGAGAAATTCTAGGACGCCTAGTAGTAGTTCTATAGTTTCCCTATATTAATTATTACTAATTATAACTTAGATTAAATTAACGTTTTTTAAATAATATTATATTAATTTATAGGAATATAATAATTATTATTAATATTATTCTATTTTTAAATAGATAGTAGGATAGAAAAAGTAATACTTAAGATTTAAATATTCTTATAAATATATATTACTTTTTTATAATTAGACTAATTAGCCTATCTTACTATATACTAGCTAGTACTAAATAATAGGGATTCTTTAATTATTAAGATTAATTTAAATAAGTTTCTAAATAAGTTTAATATTATATTTATTCTATATTTTTAGATAGTAGAATAAACTACTTATTCTAGCTTAAGGCGTACTTTAGTATTCTTATCTTACCTTAAGAATAGTATTACTATAGCCTAAATCGTAATAGTATATATATAGTAATATAATAAAGTAGGTATTAATAGAATATAATAGGTAGCTAAGAAATTCTAAAGTAGGGATAAAATATAGCTATTACTATACTATATTAAAATAAATCGGCTAAATAAGAAACTTAATTAAGTAATTTCTAAATATTAAGTAATTAATATATTAAATTTACTAAATATTATATTAGATATCTTTAGAAGTATCTACTTAATATTCTATATTAATCTTATTGATTAGGTAGAAGATAGCTTATTATTATCTTAGTAATATATAGATATATACCCTAATCTTATTTTAGTCCCTACTAGAGAAAATAGCGAAACTTAGGAGGAATATAAAGTTAAGGAAATACTAATAGTAAAAAACGTTTTAAAGTAAAAATATAATTATAATATATTAATTAAATAGAAGGATTATAATATTCTAATATAAAAACCTTTAGAAAGCCTTATTAATAATAAGGCTATATTATAATTTAAATTATAATATGAAAATATTAGAGAAAATAATAGACTAATATTAATTTACTAATAATAAAAAACTATATAAGCTGCAAACTAGGTAATATAATAACTTATAAGAAATACTTATATACTATTATAAAACTTACTTCTTAAATACTAAATAAATAAATAAATTAAAGAAATTAATATTATCCTATTCCCCCTCATACTCCTAATATTCTTCTTTTCCCTTATTATTATCTTATTCTTCTTCCTTCTTATTATTAGGATTAATAAAATATAATATAACTATTAAAATATATGATAATACTTTACTATAAAGAAATTAGTATGATAAAAATAGGAAGGAGAAGGAGAAAAACTTACTATTATCTATATAATACTACTAAGGCTAATAAAGATTTACTTAAGAGTAAAAATAGGGGTAAATATAATAATACTCTTAGTGTATAAAAAAAGAATAATAGGCGTAGTAGTAATAAAGGCTAGAGATACCTATTAGGTATAATAAAAATAGTGATTATAATATTAAATTATAGTAGAAAATTCTAGTGAAAAAAAAGTAGTATAATAACCTTTAGAGCTATCTTTTTCTTTAGTAGTAATAACTATAGGGATAACAATATATTTACTAAGTATAATTAAAGTGTTAATTTAATAGCTAGTAGTATATAGCTTAAGACTAGTAGTAAAGAAGTAGGAGCTTTACTTATACTTACTTTTTAACTTTAGATATTTATAATAAGATTAACTACAATTTAATATATAAGTCTAAGAGAAACTACTTTTATTATACTTAGAATAATAGTTAAAATAAGTAGAAATAACTATATTAAGAAGTTAATTCTTATTATTATTAGAGTTACCTTTAATAATATAACTACTATAAGTATAAAAGTTAAACTTAGAAAGGATATAATAGTAAGAAGAATTATTATTAAGAAGCCTAGAACTAGTAATAATAGTAATAGATATAATATAGAAGGAATATCAAAAAGGGAAATATAAATAGAAAAATAGTAAAATAGTAGTATTATAATAGGTATAGAATAGAAAGTTATATAAGTCTAAAAAGGGAAAAATAAATCTATATAAAAAAAGAAGAAAGAGGCTTCTTATAAATTAATAATAAGAAGAGTATAATATAAGATTACTTAGGATAAATATAATATGAATTTTCTTATTAATAAGACTATCTAATACTAATAGTACCTAGGGGAAGTATTTAAGATAGATTTTTCTAATTAGTTAAATTAACTTAAGTAACTAGATATAACTAGTATATTATTAAAACTATTAATACTAGATATTACTATAACAATAAGGCGGAAAGGTAATAAGAAGTATATTATAGACTTAAACCTTAAGGCTTATATAAGATATTACTATTAGGGTTCTATATAACTACTACCCCTATAGTTTAGTAAAGAGTTTTCACTTTAAGTGTAAACTCTTCAAATTCATCATAATACTATTAAGATACTACTAAAATATCTCTTATAACTAGCTTCTAATACTTATTATATTAACTAATTATATTTACTACTTAGAGTTTTCTCTATTTTAATAATTCCTTAATACTAATAGTATCTATAGGGTAAATAAGGTAAGAACTAACTACTAGATATAACTTTTTTAAAAAATCCTAAGAGATATATAACTTTAATAAATTAAAGACTTTTAATATAACTACTAAATATTAATATATTATTATAATATAAATTATAAGATACTTTAGAATATTATAATTATATAATTATAAAAACTTTAAAAACTATTTAGTTATATTAAAATTATTTATATTTATATAGATATAATTTATATATTGATTATATTTAATTAATATATTAGGATTATTTATTAATAAGAGTAAGTTAAGTCTTATTATACTTATATAGAAATTATATATTAACTTGTATTAATAATAGAAAACTTTTATATTAACAATATAAAGTCTTATCTTAAAGATAGGTAAAGCTTAATCTATAATAAAAATATTAAAGTTATAAATATTACAATTATAATAAACATTTAAATAGAATACTTATAATTAGTAGTAGTTAAATATCTCGATATATTCAAGTTATATATAGCTATGAAAGTATAAAGGTATAAGAATATATAGTAGTTATAGAAGAAGTTATTAATTACTTATAATTAAAAAAGTTAATATAAAGTAAGTATACTAGCTATAGCTATAAGAGACTCAGCTTCAAATTAACGAGAGGCTAGTTATAATAGTTAGTAGGGGGGTAAGAGGGCTGAAATTATACTTCAGGAGGCAATATATCTACTAATAGTCGTAGTAGAAAGCGAGCTATCAGCCCCTCCTGAAGAAATACTTAATAAATATAGAAAGAATATTTTTTAAAGAAGACTAATTATGTTTCATATAGAATCTTAAAGATATTAAATTATTCATTTATACTATAATAAGAATAAGGCGGGTTATATAAGTATTATAAGACTTATAACTTTATAAAATAGAATTTCTATTAGAATAAATATATTTATTTAGTTACTTTTGTTCTATACTTAGAATAGTATCTAAGCTCTTCACCCTATATATAGATTTAACTATAAATTTACCTAATAATAATATTTATATTAATACTAACTTATAACTAGTTAAAATAGTAGTAAAACTATTTATTATTATAGATAAGTATACTTCTAGTTCTAATATTCAATCTTATAGTAATAGAAGACTTCATAGTAATAATTAGGGAGAGTTTTATTAAAACTAGGGTTTAATATATATAGCTAAAAGTAATTATTAAGGTTATAGGATTAAGAATGTTTTTAAACCTCTTAAAGATAAGATAAAACAGAGTATTAAAAACTAGGCGTTCTATAACTTATTATTCTTTTATATTTTTCATAATAGATTTAAAATCCCTTTGAAATTTATATAGCTATCTATAAGAAGAGAAGTATAAAATAAATATAATAATATTTACTTATAATCCCTATAATTAAGACTATTAGTTTATTAGATTAAGCTTTAATAAAATCATTCCAAAAACTATAATTAAAAAATAGCTTATAGATATTAAGAAAATTATTATCTAGTTATCTTATAAGCTACTATACTAAGTTAGAGATTTTGAAGATTAAATATTAATTAGATAATATTTTAATATTAATATATTACTGTAATATTAGTCACTAGATACTTTAGAATATTATAGTAATATAATTATAGGAGTTTTAAAAGTTATTAAGTTATATTAAGAGTATTTATATCTATGTAAGTATTATTTATATCTTAGCTGTATTTGATTAATATATTAAGATTACTTACTAATAAAAGTAAGCTTAGTGTTACTATCCTAATATAGAAATTATAAATTAACTTATATTAATAATAGAGAACTTTTATATTAATAGTATAAAGTTTCATCTTAAGGATAAGTAGGGCTTAGTTTATAATAAAGATGTTAAAGTTGCAAATATTAAGGTTATAATAAATGTTCAAATATAGTACTTATAATTAGTAGTAATTAAATATCTTAAGATATTTGAATTATATATAGCTATAAAAGTATAAAGATATAAAATTGTTATCGAAAGAATTATTAGTTATTTATTATCTATAAAAAGATTGATATAGAATAAGTATATTAGCTATAGCTATAAGGAGTTTAGTTTTAGATTAATTAGGAGCTAGCTATAATAGTTAGTAGGGGGGCGGGAGGGCTGAAGTTATACTTCAGGAGGTAATATGTCTACTAATAGTTGCAGTAGAAAGCAAGCTATCGGCTCCTCTTATAAATATATTTATAAATATATAAAAATATATAATATTATGTTAAGTATACTAAAAGCTTAGAATATTAAAGTATAAACTATATAAATAGTTATAGTTTCTATTTATTCTAGTAGGATTACTTTAAGAAGTTAGTATAGATTTTGTTATAAGATTTCTAGAGAAGATTTATAGAAATAGTAATATATATAATATTATTCTAATTATTATAGATAGGTTTATAAAGTTTGTAATATCTATTATCATAAAAAAATAGTTATAGACTTAATAGTGATATTCTATAAGGAAGTAGAATATTAATCTAATATTTTCAAAAGTATTATTAGTAATAGGAATAAATTCTTTATAGGTGAATTTTGGGAGGAAGTTAAAGTAAAATATTTAATTAAATAGTAACTATGAATAATATATTACTTATAAAGAGATAGTTAAATATAATAAATATATTAAATATTAGAGTATTGTTTCAAAATATTAATTAATAGTTTACCTATTATTCAGATAGTATAGTTAAGAGAAGTTATATTTACATATAATGATAGTGGTGTTAGTGTGTTATATATTTAGCCCTCTACCTAGTAGGTAGCCTTACATAACGCTTAGTATTAAATCTCTACAATAAAAGAAATCCAGTAATATACTATAGCTTATATATATCTCTATAGGTAAATATAGTAAAAAAGACCTAGTAGTAGAACGTTTAGTTCAAACCTAGCCCTAACTTAGAAATTTATAAGTAATATAAAGTAATAGAATAATAACTAAATATATAAACTTACTAGTATAGGCTATATAATAGTCTCTATAGTAGTAGTTTCGAAGTTTTAAACTTACTATAATAGTACTTACGATATTAACTCATACTAACTAGAATACTACTAATATACCTTAATAATACTAGCTTTATAAATAAAAGAGAGTAATAGACTGAGACTAATCCTTTCTTTATCCTACAATAATACTACTACTACTAATAATAATAATAACAATAAGAAAATTGACTACTTCTAGCTACTACTTATTACTATACTTAACTTTTATAATTTTAATATAAATATTAATCTTATTAAGACTATTAATAATTATAAGCATTATAGCTACTTTTATAAAAGTCTTAATAAACTAATATTATATAAGGGTAATTTTACTATTTTCTCCAGCCTTCTTAAGATAGCTATAGTTAAATTTAGCTCTAAAGTATTACTAGTAGATAAGGTTATTAGTATAGCTAAGAAGTATAAGATTATAAGAATAAAAGAGAATCTAGTATTTAAAACTAAAGTATTTAGTAATAATTCGAAATACTTTAAATATATATTAGAAGTAGCTTATTAGGTATCTAAAAAAGTATATATCTCGAAATCTATAACTAATAGTTATTAGTTAATAGTTAGGAGGGCTTAAGATAGTATTTATAAGTAAGATAACTTAAGGTTAGAGATGTCGTATTATATGCTGTTAATATAATATTATTATATAATATTTAAAAATTTAAAGTAACTATAGTTATAGCGGTTAGTATAAGGTAGGTTAGAATATGGGTCTTAGCTAGGTGCTAAATATTCTCTATGTGAAGTAAAAGGCTTATATATAATAATAGTAGATATAATATTACTAAGTATTAACTAACAGAAGGGTTATATAAATTCTACTTAAGGATAATTAAATATATAATAAAGAAGGATTTAATAGTATAGAGTATTATTAAGTAGATTATTTATATTAGTTAAATATATTGCTAAATAGTAGAAGATTAATAAATAATAGTTCAAAGTTAGGTAAAAATAAATAGTTCAAAATATTAATGATGTATATATAATTAGGGAGTAATTATCAGGCTATTAATAAAGAAGTTTAAATTGAAACATAAGAAGTTAGCATTAAGATATATTCAAATCTTAATAGTAGAGAAGATAGGGGAATGAATATATAAGGTATATCTATGAGAATAATATTACTATATATATGATATTTTTTCTCTTTTCTTATTTACATAATAAATAGAATAATAAAGAGGTATTAACAATTAGGCTATTTCTTTTAAATTAGAAGATAATTCTTTAGAATAGGAAATAGAAGATATTATAAAGAAGTAGGGAAATAAAGATAATAAATATTGTTTAATAAAATAGGGTAAATAGCTTATAGAATATAATACATAAGAAAGTATAGCTAACTTAAGTAATATATAAGAAATTATTTAGAAATTTAAAAAATAGACAATCTAATATTATGAGAAATAGGATAATTAGTTTAATATTAATACTAAAGACTTAGTAAAAATATTTTAAGAGAGAGGGAGAAATAGTTCTATTAATTATTTAAATTATCTAAAAATATTATTCTAAGGGGTATATTTCTAAATTAGATAAATATAGTTTAAATATTATACTAAGGTGTATATTTCTAAACTAGAAAACCTAATATACTTTAATAATAACTCGGTTAGTATGTATAAAAGAACATAATTGCTATGTTTAAGGTTTAAATATATTCTTTTAAAGGCATTTCTAACTTCTCTTTATAGAAATAATAGAAATAATAAATACTATAGGAATCATGGGTATTATAAGTATGATAAGTATTATAAGTATAATAAGTATTGAAAGTATAGCAGCTTTCTTAGTAGTAAGGGTTTTTGTATAATTATAGTTTTTATAAGTTGAGTAGTTTTCTTAGGAATAGTAATTTTAAAGGTAGTAGACTTTTTAGTAGTAAGCTGACGGCTAGTAAATATAGAAGTTATAGGGGTAGATATAATAGTATTTAAATAAGTTTTATATTTCGTAATCAAGAGGTTTTCTATGAGAATATTATTATCTAAATCCTTTTTTCCTATATCAAGTATAATATTATTACTAGGAGTAGAATAATACTAAAGACTTACTAAATAGATTTTAATAGAAGAAATATAATTATTTATAATAAATATAACTATATTAGTACTACCATTAGTATACTAAAGAGGCTATAAAGAAGTTTTAATAACTCTAGATCTTCTATTCTTATTATTTTTATTATTTCTATTATTATTATCATTGTTAGTCTTATTATTAGTAGATAATAGTAAATTAGGAGTATATATATATTATAAGATATAGTAAGATTAGACTTATAAGAGATAAACTAATTATGGATAATAGTAATAATATATCTAGATATATTATATTTAGTACATTTAGTAAAATAATAGTAAAGCTTATTATTAAGTTACAATAGTTTTAAAATAGCAGGAGCTTTAATATTTTTAGATATTAAAGTGTATTAAGGTGTATTAAGAAAATAAATAAGTTATTATTTAAAAGTAATAGTAAGGCTATTATTATAAATATAGATAAGCTATATAGTAGATAGTTAGTAAAATACTTCTTCTTTAAATTTTAGAGTTTTAAGTTCTTTAGTTATTTAGTAGTAATATTAAGGTCAATATTTAGCGAGTTTATAATGATAAGGTATATAATATTTAAATATTCATAGATAGTTAATATTTCTTAGAAGAGAAAATATTTTAAATTAAGCTTTATCTTCTTTCTATTAATGAGGGAGTAATGAATAATATTGCCTATATGTTACTATTTTGCTCAGATTTTAATAAGAATAT
The DNA here is from genome assembly GCA_000350065.2 of Colletotrichum orbiculare MAFF 240422. Taxonomy (NCBI): domain Eukaryota; kingdom Fungi; phylum Ascomycota; class Sordariomycetes; order Glomerellales; family Glomerellaceae; genus Colletotrichum; species Colletotrichum orbiculare. Next base: position 1,309,133 of record AMCV02000012.1, read on the forward strand.
AGAATAAGTTACTTTTATATTTAAGTATTTAAGGCGTTCTGTTTAAATATTTAATAATAAATAATAGTTTGGTTTTAAATAATCTAAATAGTATTATTTAATTTAAATAGAATCTGAAAAATAAAAGTTAATACAAATGGCGAGTATATAGTGAGAGAATGATTTATATTATAATATTTCTATTTATTCCCTTTATAAAAATCTTTTTAATATATAGTTACTAATAATATAGAGTAATCTTTTTCTATTAAAATGAAGTGAAAATAGATAGTTAAAATAAGGCAAATAATTACTAGATTTTAAATATAAGAAATGTTTATTAGTAGTTTCTTTATTATTATAGATAAATATCTAAAGGATAATAGTAATCATAGTAATATGAGATATTATTAGGGAATATATAGTATATTAATAATAAAGAAGAAGAAGAAGAAGAAAAGAAACAATAATAAGTTAGGAATAACTAGTAAGATAATATAGAAAGATATTAGAAGAATAAAAATAGTATAAATAAAAAACTAGAAAATAATGAGAAATATATAGAAGAAAGAGATAATACTTACTAAGTATATAGCAAAATAATATAGAAGATTACAATAAAGCTTAAATAACTATTTCTATTAGAAAAATATTATGAAAATTAAAGGTATTAATGTATTATTAAGATAATAATAAATCTATCTATAAGTAAGAGAAGCAATAAATAGGATTTTAATAATAATAATAAAAGTTAGTTTTATTATTTAGACTATACAAAGTCGCTTTAAGAAATAATACTATTATAATAGAATAATCATTACTATTCAAAGAGTATTTTATATAACGAATAGTTAGTAATAATATATAGGTTTATAATACATATTAAGGAGTATATAATTATAACTTTAAAGATTAAGGTTTTTAGAAAGAGGTATAGGTATAAAGATATACTAATAGGATTATATAATATATCTAGTAATTAGCTAGTTATAACTACTAAAATATTAGAAAGAGTTTTTAGCTGAAAGATTATAATTTAGATCTTTTAAGTAATAGTCTATAGAGTAATATATATCTTATTTATGTATTTGAATTTTTCCGAGTTAAAGCTTTTAGTTATATTCTTATAATAATCTTATATTTTACTAGTCTACTTCATAATTAAATTTTATATATAGAGTTATATATTTAAAATTATAGAACTCGTCATTTTAAGATTTCCAAATAAAAGTATTTTGATTATTATAGAGGCTATATAGCATTTCCTGAAGATTCTTTTTTATAATAAGATTAATTACAATACTTCTAATATTTTAATTAAAACTTTAGCTACTATTTTATGGATTTGAGATAATAAGAAGTAACTCTAGATTGTTAAAAACTCTCTATTTTCCATTCAATATACTATATTCTACTTTTAAGTATATTATTATTATAAATATTTCTATTTAGTATATAAAGACTTAATATTAAATTCTTTGATTAAAAAGAAAATGAAATAATAATTTGTTCTAGATTTAGATCTTTTGAGAAAAATTAAAAGTTTTAAATAATAGTAACTATATAGTCAGTTTTCTAGTCAAAGTTCTTAAGATATTATATAGTAAGTATTTTAGAGTTTTATCTCTTTAATCCCACCGCCTAATAGGTAGTCTTATATAATACTTAGTAAATAATCTTTATAATAGGAAAATACCTAGTTATATACTATAGCCTATATATATTTCTATAAGTAAATATAATTAAAAAGACCTAGTAATATAACTATTAATTTAGACCTAGTTTTGACTTAGAAGCTAGTATAAATTATATAGTAGTTAGAGGGTTATAGTTTGATGTATCGGTAGTAGCTTTAAAGTATTAAACTTACTATAGTAATACTTATAATATTGATTTATACTAGTAATAATACTACTAGTATACCTTAATAATACTAGCTATAGATATAAAAGAGAGCGAAGGACTACTATAGACTAACTAACCGTCCTTTAAAGTATAAGTTAATAGCTATCTTTTATAATAATACTATTAATAATAATAATAATAATAAGAATACTTCTGGCTACTATAACTATATTTAACCCCTATAATCTTAATATAAATATCGACTTTATAAAAGTTATTAATAATCATAAGAACTATAACTATTTTTATTAAAGATTTAAAGGGGCTAGTTTTATATAAATACGATTTTATTATTCTCTCTAGTTTTCTTAAGCTAGTTATAGTTATATTTAGCTTTAATATATTATTAGAAGATAAAGCTATTAGTAGAATTAAAAAAATAAAATTAAAATAATAAAGAAGAATCTAACGCTTAAGAGTAGGGTATTTAAAGATAATTCTAAACATTTTGAATATATTTTAGAAGTAGTCTATTAGGTATTATCTGAAAAAGTATTTATATTGAAGTTTATTATAGAGATTATTATTAGTTAATAGTAAGAAAGATATAACTTAAGGTTAAATATGTTATAGGATTTATATACTATTAGTATAACTTTACGGTATAATGTTTGAAGATTTAAAGTAATTATAATTATAGCTATTAGTATAGAATAGGTTAGGGTATAGGTTCTAGCTGGGAGCTAAATATTTTCTATATAAAGCTAAAGACTTATAGTAAGTATATTATGAAGAAAGACTTCAATAATATTCTTTTTAAAATCTTTTTATGTTTTACTTAGATATTATAACTTATATTTTTCCTAAAATATAAAGTATTTAGAAGTAAATATTTATTTATTACTATCTTAATATCTATTTATTAGAAAAATATATTTTCTTCTTATTATTTATTCTTAGATTTTATATTGAAATTAAAAAATATAGAGTAATTCTACTAATTAATTTATATAATAATAAGAAATTACTCATCTTTTAAAGAAATTATTTATACTAAAAATACTATATGTTTCTAAATTTATCAAATTCTTATAGTTTCTTTTTATATATATTAATATTTAAAATTCAAAATTCAAAGAACTTAATAGCTTTATTTTAAATACTAAAGTAGCTTTATTTCAAGTAAAAAGCTAGATATATAAGTTTCTGTATAGATAAACTTGGTCTTGGTCAAGAGAGAATATATACTGCGTGAGTATCTGAGGGGTCTCTACTCAGTAACATCATCTACGACTACTTTTTCCACAACACCAGGCTACTCGATTTCGGCGCCTTCGCGTCGGCAGAGCGACAATGATAAGCAACAACAACCCGCTCAAGGTAAGTTCATATTTCGTAGCAACTTTGTGAGTCTGACAGCGATGCGCTGACGATACCAAGTGCTCTCCAACCTCCGGAAAGCGAAAATTCGAAGCAGCTCGAGACCCAAGTAAGACAGCCGGCCGCCGATGCGGCTGCTTCAATATGGTGCGCAGATGATGGTGGTGCTAACAATTGGCAGACGGGATTCACAAGTCGGCGAAGCTTAGCAGAAACAAAGCCGCCGGTCGACACCCCCAACCAAATCTTGGAATAAGCGTAACCGGTCACGACGGCGACGACGAGCCCGCCTGGCTGGACCTGCCCCCTGGGGCTGCCGAAAGAGATGAATACGGGTCTGAACCACCCATGGACGATGACGAGGGTCGTTTCTTCGGTGGCGGGATCACAGAGCAAGAGTCTTATGTCTTGGACTACGTAGGCGACCACGAGGAGGTCTCCACTCTCCCGGACAAGGTCAACGCCGCCTGGCTGAGGAAAACCGCCATCAACTTTGAGAAACGCATTACAAAAAATGCCGAAGCCCGCGTTAAGTTCTCCGACGAACCACCAAGGTTCATCGAGAGCGAAGCAGACTTGGACGCCGCCATCAAGGACTTCTCGGTTCTGGCGGAGCATCCCGAACTGTATCCCCAATTTGTCAAACTTGGACTTGTCGAAAGTCTTGTCGGTCTGCTCGCCCACGACAACACCGATATAGCCATTGACGTGCTGGAAATCATCGGTGAGCTGACGGACGAGGATGTGTACGCGTCAGACGCGGACTGGGATCTCTTAGCAGACGCATTTCTTAGAGCTGACCTGATCAGCCTGCTCGTGTCGAATTTTTCACGACTAAACGAGGCTGACGAAACCGACCGTAATGGTGTCTACCACGCGCTCGGAATTATCGAAAATTTGATATCCAAGATTGAGAACGCTGAAAAGGTGTGCAGCGATACTGAACTCCTTAATTGGCTGCTCGGGAGGGCGCAGCGCACCGAAACGCCTGTCACCCAGAATAAGCAATATGCTACTGAACTCTTGGACATCATCGCGAATGCTTCCCCCGTAACACGCAACAAGTTGGCCAAACAGGATGCGGCCGATATTCTCCTACGGCTTGTTTCACCCTACAGAAAAAGTGACCCGGAGAAAGGAAGCGAAGAGGAGTACATGGAAAACATTTTCAACACTCTCACTTGCATCGTGGACGAGCACCAAGGCAACATCAAGTTCGTTGAGGCCGAGGGCATTGAGCTGTGCCTGATTATGCTTAGAGAAGGCAAAATGAGCAAGCAACCGGCTTTACGACTCCTTGTACACAGTGTTAGTGGAGACGCGAGCGGTGCAACTTGCCAGAGGGTGGTCGACACCGGCGGACTGAAAGTACTCTTTAGTCTTTTCAAGAAAGCGACTCAGCATCGGACGATCATGGAAAGCCTACTTGATATGTTTCAGTCGCTACTACGGTTTCTGCCCGCCGACTCTGCGGAAAGGATTCGCACACTGGCGAAGTTCGTCGAAAAAGATTACGAGAAGCTAGAGCGACTGTACGCCTTGAGACCTTTTTACGTATCAAGGCTCAGTGCGGCGGACAAGAACATTGCAAGGGAACGAAGTCGCATGGGCGCTCCAGACGCTGAACTTTCCGAGGGAGCTTGGTACCTGAGAAGAATCGAAGAGGGTCTGTACGTAGTGCGGGCCATAGACGTTGTTCTCGCGTGGCTTGCCGTCGAGGATAGCGGAGCCAAAAGACGGCTGCGGTCCCTCCTAGCCAAAGACGGATTTGACTTGACGGCTATCGAAGCGACATTGCTGGACTATCGGCGAGATATCGATCATGAACAACACGAGCAGAGAGACCTCACTGGGATGTTGACGACACTGATAGACCTGATACTCTGAGGGAGAGTGGTGATATTCTCAATAGGAATCCGCTGTCATGGCCTGCTATTAATTAAGTTTATGCCACTGTCCTGACCTTGATAGCATCCGCGTGAACCATGCGTTCTTAGTAGCACAGCGCATTCGGTAGTGGTGACAGGGGTGCATGTTTCTCCCGCCTAGGACGTGTTTGCGACTTGGTCATTAAGCTGCGGGTCAACGTGGCTGGTTCACGCCGCACTCGGTGCCACCGGCTTGACCTCGAAAACTGCTTTCAACAGGTCGGCGATTACTCTGTCCTGGCTCTGCTTTCCAGCGGCCTTAATCTCTTTGATTTTACCTTCGGCTTCCTCAGTAGCCTCGTTTTCGGCCTCTTTGTTTCCCTGTGTGTGCTTCCCGGGATTAGTTCGCAGCCATCATACTCATGTGTATGCGGGGCACACCTCGGACTCGAACTTCTTGAACTCGGCCTCCTTGGAGTTACGGTACACTTCGATCTCCTTCTTAGCCTCATCGCGTGCTTCCTTCACCCGCTTCGTACGATCTGTGGGAGTTTGAGCATCGTCATCAATTATAGATGTCGCACCTAGTACATACACTCGCGAGCTGTGAAGGCGTTAGCAAATTTCAGACGCAAGTTGGAACGGGTGGCTGCCTCATGCCTTTCTGAACAATTTTGGAAGCCTCGCGTTCCGCCTTGGAGGCATGTTGTTAGTGCACGAAAAGCGACAACAATACATGCCGTGAACAATGCTTACGTCCAGAAGGGTTTGAATACCCGCCGAATTCTGTGCCGACTACGTGTGATGTGAGCTCGACCGAAGATGTCACGTCCATTCGTGGCAACAACATACTCACCATTGCGAGAATTGTTCTGCAACAGGTCGACAATCAATAACCTGAGATGATCTATGGTGGAGACAGAGAAATGTATGATGAAGACCGGGCGGAAGGAGTGTGCGGACGTTCTTCTGGGTTGCTGGGTTCGACGATGACTGATGGATACATCAGGTTGTAGGGACGTGCCAAACTAGAGCTTTCTGTTGACGTATAGGATGTCTATAGTTAATACTTTAATTGATACAGATGGAATATTCAGTTTAGTTGTATATCAAGTTTGATAGACTTATATATTATAGATAGTGTTTAAGGATTCTATTATTATTATAAGTATCAGTCTAAGACTATTTGGTTACTTTTACTTTATATTTGGAATAGTATCTAAACTCTTCACTCTATATACAGATTTATATATAAATTTTACCTAATAATAGTATTTATATAATACTAGCGTATAATTAGTTAAAATAATAATAGAATTACTTATTATTATAAATAATTATACTCCTAGTTTTAATATTTAATCCTATAGTAATAGAAGACTTTGTAGTAATAATCTATATAGAAAGAGTTTTATTAAAGCTAGAGTTTAATATATATAGTTAAAAGTAACTATGAAAGTGATAGAATTAAGAACTTTTATAAGTTCCTAAAAGATAGAATAAAATAAAATACTAAGAGCTAGATATTCTATAATTTATTATTTTTCTATATCTTATTCTTAATATAATCTAATAGCTAGAGTAGTAATATATTATATTTTATAATAGAATTAAAATCTCCTCAAAATCTATATAACTATTGATAAGAAGAATACTATAGAATAAATATAGAAATATCTAATTATAATTATGATAATTATAGTTATTACTTTATTAGATTAGTCTTAATAGAATTATTCTAAATATTATAATTAATAGATAGTTTATAGATATTTAAAAGAATGTTATCTAGTGAATTTATAACTTATTATATTAAGCTAATAATATTAGAGACTAAATGTTAATTAAATAATGGTCTAATATTAATATGCTACTATAATATTAATCACTAAATATTGTAAAGTATTATAATAATATAATTATAAAGGTTTTAAAAGCTATTTAATTAAATCAGAAGTATTTATATTTATATATTTTTTACTTATATATTAGTTATAGTTAATGTATTAAGATTATTTCCTAATAAGGATAAACTGAGTCTTATTATATTTATATAGAAATTATTAGTTAACTTATATTAATAATAGAGATCTTTTATACTAATAGTATAAAGTTTCATCTTAAGAGTAAACAGGATATAGTCTAGAGGATATCAAAGTTATAAGTATTAAGGTAATAAATATTGGAATAGAATACCTATAGTTAGTAGTAATTAAATATCTTGAGGTATTTAAATTATATATAATTATAAAAGTATAAGAGTATAATAGTATAAGATTATTATAAAAAGAATTGTTAGTTGTTTATTATCTGTAAAAAGATTAATATAGGGTAAGTATATTAACTACTATAGCTATAAGAAGTTAAATTCTAGATTGACTAGGGGCTAGTTATAATAATTAATAAGGGGGTAGGAAGACTGAAGTCATACTTCAGGTGGCAATATATCTATCAATAGTTGTAATAGAAAGTAAGCTATCAGCCCCTCTTTTAATCTAAAACTACAAATTCGATAGATAGATTATTTAAATAGTTAGATTATATAAAAGGAAAAATAGAGTTTTATAGTATATTATTAGTATTAATAAATAGATTATTCCTATTTAATATAACAATTTAATATCTCGGCGGCTTTTACTATTTTTTAATAAGGATAATCGATTCGATTTCTATAGGAAGCAGAGTATTACGATAATACAAATACATCTCATACAAATACAAATACATGTATTTATAATATATTATATATAATAGCTAGTATATATATTTGTATTTATAATATTTTAAACTCTAATATATTACAAATACAAATATATACAATATTATTGTATTATTTATACTATAATATAGTAAATTAAAGCTATTGATATTAATTATATTAATATTACTATAAGTTCAGTAAATGTTGATAAGTATAAAACTGTTGTCATTTAAAAAAGTAGAAATATATTAGAATAGAGAAATCTATTTTTAACATGTTATTAAATTGTAGTAGTTCTAGTATAAGTAATTTAGAAAGAATAATATACTATCAATTTTAATATCAAAGTTTATATTGAACATAAAATATAAGAAATTTATTAATTAAGTAGTTTAATTTAATCTTTTTATATATTATTGAAAATATAATATATTATAAATATTACAAATATAATTACATGTATTTATAATATAATATAAACACAATTTTCTCAAACTATTACATTATAAATATAATTATATATATTAGGTAAAAATCCTGATATATTATAAATACATGTGATGTATCTGTATTTGTAATATGTAATATATAATGTAATATGTACTTGTAATGTATCATATATTATTTCGAAATACTCTAATAGTAAGTAAGTATAACTGGTAGTTAATACTTTCTAGTTATATAAATTAAATATAATAATTAAGATTAGCTACTAGCTTTACCAATAGCCATTAATAGCTAGCAACTATTAATAGCAAGTAATAAATACTACTAGCTAGCTAATATCTAGGATTATAGTTTTACTATAATTCTTAATAGTATAATTATAGAAGATATACCTATATCTTCTCTTTATAATATATTTATCTTATTTATTAGGTATTATATTATATTACCATATTGTTACTACTTGACGTTTTCTCAATATTAATAAATTCCTTAGTCTTAGTATTATCTATAGAATATATAAATTAAGAGCTGACTAGTGGATAAAGCTTTCTTTAAAGAGTTCCTGAGAAACAGATGATTTTAAATAGACTAAAGACTTTCGATATAACTATATAATAAATAAATTGTAATCTATAAAGTTATAATCAATAAATATGATCTACAAAGTTATTAAAGTTCAAGGAAATTTAGAATTAGCAAAAACGTTTATCTAGATGATATAATTAGAAGAAGAATATCTTAATATTGATGAGATTCAGAAATGGAAGATATTCAACTTCTTCAAAGTATTATTTATAAGAATATAATAATAAGACTATATAATATACCTAGTAACTAGCTAGTTATAACTAGTAGAAGACTAGAAAGAGTTTTCAATGTTAAGATTGAAACTTAGATCTCCTAAGTAATAATCTATATAGTAATATAAACTCTATTTATATATCTAAGTCTTCCTTAGTTAAAACCTTTAGCTATGTTCTTATATTACTCTTATTATAATATTAAAACAAGAGTGATAATTATAGTTATTATTATCTACAACTAAAATATATATAGAATAATAGAAAGTATCTGGTAGATATTAAGAAAGTAAGAGAGCTTATAAGTAAATGAAATTATTATTTCAATATATAATATCTTATAATTAATAATAAGAAGTCTTATAAAAGATAAAATAGCATCTTTTGTATAAGACTCTGGATATATTGAATAAATTATTTAAAGATTTTAACCTATATTGAAGGCTATTAAATATATATAGAAGAAACCCAGAGACCAATTAATAACTAGAAAGAATATTTAGTAAATAAAGAGAAAATATTATATTTTAAAAAAGCTTGGTAATATTTGATATAGAATCTCTATAATACACAAGTATTTACTTCTATTATAGTAAGAATAGAGCTAGCTATATAAATTTAAAACCGTTTCTAATCTCGAAAAAAGATCATCAAATAAAATAATTTAGTTATAAATATATAAAGCTATGTAGTGGTAAGTTGATTTTGCTAGATAATTGAGATTTTAAAATATAAATAATATAGTTAACTATAATTCTTACTTACTTTAGGAGAATTATTTCATCAGATTAGTATAGTATTAGATTGAATATAGTGCTAAAATAACTAAAACTATAATAATAAATAACTAAGTAGTTAACCTATTTGATTAAGCTAATAAGAATAGAGAGACTATTATATAGGTTTATCACTATAATATATAGTATATATATATTATAACATTGATATAGATATTGTCAATAGAAATAGCTAATTATATATTATTTATATAATGAGATAATTATCATATTTAGTAGTTATAAACTAATCCTAACTAGTAGTATTTTACTACTACTAGTATTATTTCCTACTATTTAACTATAAATCAATAAGGAATAACCTAAAGAGATAAAAACATAATATTTTTAAGAGAGTTTTTAGGAATCTATATAGTAAATATAGATAGCTTAAAATGAGTGTGATTATATACTATTTCAAGATACTAATATAATTTCTAGAAATTAATAAATATATATCTAGAAAAAAGTAAATATATAATTACTTATTAATTTGATATTATTTGTATTTTCTATATAATGAATTAATAATTTAAATTTTTACTAACTTATAAAAATAAAAGTATAATAATAAATACTATAAGATTAATATACATAAGAGAGAAGGATTTAAAGTAAACTACTATCTCTTATTACTATTCCTTAATATCTTATATCTATTCAATAAGTAGAAAAAATAAGAAAGGCTTATAATTCGCTTTCTATTATAACTATTAGTAGACTTAATACTTCCTAAAGTATAACTTTAGTCTTCCTATCTTCCTACTAACTACTATAGCTAGCTCCTAATTAATCTAAAGCTAAACTCCTTATAACTACAACCAGTATATTTATCCTATATCAACCTTTTTATAAACAATAAATAACTAATAACTTCTTTTATAATAATCTTATATTCTTATACCTTTATATTTTTATAGCTATATATAAATCAAATATCCTGAGACATTTAATTACTACTAACTATATATATTCTATTTAAATATTTATTATGACTTTAATATCTATTAACTTGATATTCTTCAGACTAAATCCTACTTACTATTATGATAAAACTTGATACTATTCATATTAAAGTTTTCTACTATTAATATTAAGTAACTTATAATATCTATATAAGTATAATAAGACTTAGCCTACTTTAATTAGTAAATAACCTTGATATATCAAATATAATTAATATATAAGTAATACTTATATAACTATAAATACTATTAATACAATTAAATAGCTTTTCAAACTTCTATGATAATATTATTATAATACTTTCAAATATCTAATAACTAATATTATAATAATATATTAATATTAGAATACTATTGAATTAATACCTAACTTCTAATATTATTAATTTAATATAATAAGTAATAAATTAATTAGATAATATTTTTTGAAATGTCTACAGGCTACTTATTAATTATAATGCTCAAAACAATTCTATTAAAACTTATTTTAATAGAATAGAAGCTTTAGTTATAATAGTTATAACTAGATATCTCTATATTTATTCTATATTCTTCTCTTTATAAATAGCTATATAGACTTTAAAGATAATTTAATTATATTACTTAGTTACTTTTGCTTTATTCTTAGAATAATATCTAAACTCTTTACTTTATATATAGATTTAACTATAAACTTTACTCGAGAATGGTATTCATTTTAATACTAGCTTATAATTAGTTAAAATAATAATAGAATTATTTATTATTATAGTTAATTATACTTCTAGCTTCAATTGCATACTTTATACTAGTACAAGATCTTATATGAATGATTAAAAAAAGCTTTATCAAAATTAAAGCTTAATATATATAGTTAAAGATTATTACTAAAGTTATAGAATCAAGAGCTTTTATAAATTCTTTAATGATAAAGTAAAATCGAGTATTAATAAGAGCTAGGCGTTTTACAAATTTATTACTCTTTTATAATTTCTATAATAGAATTTAAATCTCTTTGAAATCTATATAGCTACTTATAAGATAATAATTATAAGATAGGTATAAAGATATCCAATCATAATTATTATAGTTAAACTATTGGTATATTAGGTTAAGTTTGAATAAGATTATTCTAAATATTATAATTAATAAATAACTTATAGATATTTAAAGAAGAATTATCTAGTTATCCTATAAGTCATTATATTAAGTTAGTAA
>AMCV02000012.1:1321195-1341957 GCA_000350065.2 Colletotrichum orbiculare MAFF 240422
AAGAGCTTTAAAAGCTATCTAGTTATGTTAAAAATACTTATATTTATATAAGTATTATTTATATATTAGCTATATTTGATATATTAAAATCGTTTATAAATAACAGTGAATTAAGTTTTATTATACTTATATAGAGATTATAAGTTAGTCTTATATTAATAGTAAAGAATGTTTATATTAGTAATATAAAGTTTTATCTTAAGGGTAGGTAAGGTTTAATAGGAATATTAAAGTTATAGATATTAAAGTTATAATAAATATTTGAATAGAGTAATTATAGTTAGTAGTAATTGAATATCTGAAGATATTTAAATCATATATAGCTATAAAAGTATAAGACTATAAAGGTATAAAAATATAAGGTTATTATAAAAAGAGTTATTAACTATTTATTATTAGAAAGTTAATATAGAGTAGATATACTTACTATAGCTTTAAGGAGTTTAGCTTTAAACTCATTAGGGGCTAGTTATAATAGTTAGTAGGGGGGTAAGAAGGCTAAAGTTACACTTGAGGAAGTAATATAGCTACTAATAGTTATAATAGAGAGCAAGCTATTAGCCTCTCCGTAATTCTTTTATATAAAATCTAGAAGAATAATAGATTATAGAATACCTAGCTTTTAACATTCTATTTCATTCTATTTTTAAGAAATTTATAAAAGCTCTTAACTCTATGACCTTAATAGTTATTGTTAGCTATAAATATTCAACTTTAGTTTGAATAAAGCTCTTTCTATATAAACTATAACTATAAAATCTTCTATTACTATAAAGTTAAATATTAGAACTAGAAGTATAATTATTTATAATAATAAGTAATTTCATTACTACTTTAACTAGTTATAAGCTAGTATTAGTACGAATACTATTATCAGGTAAAATCTATGATTAAATCTATATATAGGGTAAAGAGCTTAAATATCATTCTAAGTATAGAGTAAAAGTAACTAAATAGAGTAGAAAGATAATAAAGTATTAACTTCATAACTATAATACTATAATAAGTTTTCTTATAATAATAATAGTATAAAAATTAGAAATTATCTAAATCTTAATATTAAGTTTTAGTAATTAAGTAAGTTCTAGATATATTATAATAAAAAAGGTGAAATTCAAACAAAGGTTTTATTCTATTTAATTTAGGAAGTTTAGGGGATAATATAGAAATACTAGTGATATAAAATAAAAATAAATACTTCTATAGTACTTCTCTTCTATATAATATATATTTATAATAAGTACCATATACAAATATCTATAGAACTAGTAAATTTATAATATTGTAATAAATAATATTAAAACTAAAAGTATTACAAAACTAGTATTTATTATTCCTATCTTAAAGTATTTTTCGAATATTTAACTATATATTAATAACATAAATGATTAATTAATATTACTTACTAACAATACGAGAAATATTGGATAGATATTTAGATATATCGTTATTTAGCTAAATATAACTACTTCATATTTTAGAAATTTAAAGAAGAAGGTATTTAGTAGTTGATAATAAAATTAAATATAGAAAGAAAAGAAATAATGATAAGAAATAAAATAAGAAAGAAATAATATATATATTGATTAATAAGGTAAATATTACTATTCACCTAATAAATACAGTAGTCTTTATTCTCAAATCTTTTTTTGTAAGATATTAAGAGAAAGTAGAATTTTATATATTAATAGATTTATAGAAAAATAATTTATAGTATTTATTCTTTTTCTCTTACTATCCCTATCTACTACAAGTAGTATATTTATATAATAATACTTAAAATAACTTTGATTAATAATTATATTAACTTTAATCTTACTTATTCTTGATAAACTAGACCACATTATCTTTTATAAATATTATTGAGTGTAATAATTAGATTAGACACTATTTTAAAATATCTTTAAAAATTTAAATTAGGAAATATATATAACGTTCGGCTAGAGGGAGATTTCTATTAAATAGTTATATTTCTCTACTAGGTATATATATTTCTAAAGCTATAGTTTTTAGAGAAATATTTATAATAAAAGTATAGTAAAAGTATATTAATTAAAAATACTATCCTAACTTATTATTCTTGACTATACTTGTCTTTTTAAATCTATTAATAGATCTGGAGAAATATAGAAGAGTTATAATATAGTAATCTATATTTATAAGTATAAAAGAATATTCTAGTAAGTTAAGACAAAGATACTAGTTAGTATATATTAAAAGGTTATATTTAGATCATAAAGAAAATGAGGTATTGTTTTTAATAGAAATATTAATATCAATAATATATAGCTCTACTATTATATATAAGTATAGAAAAAATAGAACTTCTATTTTAAAAGCTTATAAAATATTTACTCAACAACTTTCTGAAATCAAAAAGAAATATGTTTTAGTATAAAGAGAAAAGAATATTATTATTACTTAAGAGTTACTTTATAAGTTAGAAAGTATATTCTATTATAAAAATAAAAGAAACTACAAAGAAAAGGCTAGTAAAGATACTTAATAAAAAAGGAATTAACTTAATCGATAGAAAGGAATAGTAAATATAACTAGAAGAGTTATGATTATTTAAAGTAGAAGATTAAGAAAAGCTTAAGATATATGGAATAACTCTTGAAAATTAGAACATTTATACTAATCATAAAATAATAACTTCTTATATTGAATAGTTTAAAGGTAGAAATAACTCTAATTTAGATAATACTATTAACTTTAATTATTAGAAGTATATTAATATTAAGTTTATAGTTAGTTAAATTAACCATTTAGATATTTATATTTATATTATAGAAGAAGGGTTAATAGCTTGCTTTCTACTATAATTATTAGTAGATATATTACCCCTTAAAGTATAACTTCAGTCTTCCTACTCTCCTACTAACTATTATAGCTAACTTCTAATTAACCTAGAGTTAAACTTCTTATAGTTATAATAGCTAGTATATCTATTTTATATTAATCTTTTTAATAATAAATAACTAATAACTTCTTCTATTAAAACCTTATGCCTTTATACACTTATACCCTTATAGTTATATATAATTTAAATATCTCAAGATATTGAAGTATTAATAACTATAAGTACTCTATTTGAAAATTTATTATAACTTTAATGTCTATAACTTGAATATCCTTATTATAAATTGAACTGTGTTTATTCTTAAGATGAAACTTTATATCATTAATATAGAGGTTTTCTAGTATTAATACAAGTTAATTTATAACTTCTATATAAATATAATAGGACTTAGCTTAATCCTATTGGTGAATAATCTTAATATATTGAGTATAGCTAATAAATAAATAATAATTATATAAATATGAATGCTCCTAATATAATCAGATAGCTTTCAAACTTTCTATAATTATATTATCATAATATTTAAAAATATCTAGTAATTAGTATTATAGTAATATATTAATATCACAATATTATCTCATTAATACTTAGTTCTTAATACTATTAATTTGATATAATGACTTATAGATAAGTTAGATACTATTTCTTTTAAATATCTATACATTACTTATTAATTATAATACTCAAGATAATCCTATTAAAATATATTCTAATAAAATAATAGTTTTAATTATAATAATTATCTCTATACTTATTCTATAGTACTTTTTTATAAATAGCTATATAGATTTTAAAGATATTCTCATTCTATCTTAAAGGATATAGACAAATAATGAATTATAGAATCCTTAATCCTTATAAGTATTATATTGTATTCTATTTTTAAGAAGTTTATAAAAATTCTCAACCCTATAACCTTAGTAGTTACTTTTAGCTATATATATTAAGTTCTAATTTAAATAAAACTCTTTTTATATAGATCATACCTATAAGGTCTTCTATTACTATAAGGTTAAATATTAGAACTAGATGTATAATCATTTATAATAATAAGTAATTTCATTATTATCCTAGCTACTTATGAGCAAATATTAATATGAATACTATTATTAGGTAAAGTTTATAGTTAAATCTATAAATAGGGTAAAGGGTTTGGATACTATTCTAGGTATAAAGCAAAAGTAATTAAATATAAACAGATTATATAGATCTTTAAAAATTAATAATAGTAATTTTAATGAAAGAATAATTAGATTATAGATTACAATTAATTTCTAGTTCATTCTATATATAATACCTAAAACTATAGCTAATATCCTAATTATTAGTAATAATACTAATTTCTATATTGACTAGGTAATAGTAATGCTTTCAAGTTATTTCATAAGACACTTTGAATTAAATATATACATAACAAATAGTAAGTATATTTGAAATTAGTTATAAAGTAGTAGTCAATAAAATATATTAATAAACAATATAGAATAGTAGTATTATAATTTTAAAACATATTTATTATTTATATAGAATTAGTAATAGAGATTACTATTTATTTTAATAGTATCATATTAATAGAAATAGTTATATGAATAATATATCATAATATAAAAGAATATTAGAAAATAACTTCATAGTAATTCATTGTATAATTATAAACAGTAAAATTAAAATACTTAAATTTAAGAGAATTATAGAATTTCTTTAAGATTAAATCTATTATTATTCTATAAGACTAGTTCAATTAGAGATTTCCTTGAGTTTAAAATTTTCTAAACTTATATTTAAAAATATATTTCAAATATAAGAATAAGAGGACTATCTATCTATAAGAAACTTATTATAATTAAAGACTTTCTAGAGGAACAGATGTAGTATTTATTTTAATAAACTCACTTTAAACATAAATATAAGAGTTAGAGATAAATGAGATTTTTTAAGTCTTAGTATAATTTAAGCTCTTATATTCTTTAGAGATATTAAGTTTAATACTATGTTAGTACTTATTCTATTTCTATTTAGCTTTTTTAATATAGATTAATTCTAGGTTTATGATAATAGTTTCAATAACAAGATAAAGTAGAAAGACTATTATAGTTTATAGAGAGATAGAATAAGTATTTATAGTCCTTAGTCTAAAACGTTTCTTATAATAAAACTATTAATTCCTTTATGAAAATAAAGATATAGTGATCTTATAAGAAATTTAACTATTTTAGTATTAATAAGTTAAGTAATATGTTTAATAGAATAGGTTAAATAGTAATTACTAGTAAAACTAAGATAATGATAAACGATTACTACTAATACTAAGATAAATCATAAAGTATTATATTAGTTTAAGTTTAGGTTTATAATAATTATAAGTTTAATATAAAGATTATTATTAATCTTACATACTTCAATAGTAATAAGCTTATATTTTATATAATTCATATCTTAATACTATTTATAGCTACAAAGGTCCTTAAGAATATTTCTGTAGAAAATATATAATATATATTAGAAATTTATTGAATTATTATATATTTAGATTTCCTATATAGAATGAATAGTAATATAAAATATCATGTTACTATTCAAAGTTTGAAAACAGAAGTTAATAGTGTAAATAATAAGGTAATAATCATACTAATTAAAACTCAAAATAATATTAGTAAAGTTAAATAGTAACATACTTCTCTATAGAAAGTTTATAAGATTATATATACTAAACTATTAGAAATATCAGGAGAAGACGTATTCGGAAGTATAATTAAAATAATCAATAATACTAATGGTTTTAATGGTTTTATATTAATTGTATTTATCCTTAAATTGTATTTATACTTTAATATATTAAAAGTATTATTTGTATTATTACTATATATATTTAAATATATATAGTAGTAATATAAAGAATAATAGAAGAAACATATAGGATTTATAGATAATACTAAATCTTAGATACTTTAAGTATATATAATAGTTTTTCTATTATATCTATCTACTAGTATTTATTCTACTTAGATATATATTTATTAAGAGTATGAAAATTAGACTATATGTTTTGGATTTATTCTAGTTAATAATAAGATATATATTATAAAAATCGAAAGTAAATTTAATTTTCTTTAAATAATAATAATTAAGTTATATTACTAGTCTTATTAGATTTATTCTAATATATAAAGAACTTCTATCTCTATTATTCTGATAGAAGTAATAAGGAGTTTTATAATGTTTCTATATAAGTAAATTATATAAGTATTGCTTTATAAATATATATTCATTTTCCCTTTTTACGCCTAGTAGTTATTAAGTAAATAAAGTAAACATGTAGATATTTATTTTTATAGGATATTAGAAGTAGTTTAAGCTATATATATTATAGTTATAGTACTGTTAGTTGCGCCATACTGTAAGGCATGTAGTAACTATACATGTTGCTATATATATAGTAGTATACTTTCTATATTCTACTCGTAATAAGTACTAACTATTTCTTACTAGCTATAATTAAATATACAATAATTAGTAAGTAATTGCTATATTATAGATCTAAAGCTTTATATAGTATTATATATTATATAATATAATAATAATAATAATCAATAACCAGAATACTACTTTCTATCTATATAGTAAGATTAAATAGGGTATATATTACCCTTTAGATAAATCAATACTAATTAATAGTTAATACCTTTATTACTACTATACTATAGATTAATAAGACTTACCATAATAGAAGCAGTAATTATAAAACTTTAAACTTCAAAGTTTATATAAGATAAAGAATTATAAGATTTATTATTTAAATACTTCAGATTACTTCTTACTTTAGAATTTTATTAAGAATTTCGAAACTGTATATTAATTCCTCAAAGAGACTATTATTAAGACTCAATTCAATAAGTTCTTATTATAGTTTAAATTAATTTAAAATATTCTATATAGTAGTATTAAGACTTAATTTAATAAGCTTTTAATATTTATTAATTAGAGAGTATTTAGTAAATATAATAATTGTTTTAGAATATTACTAGAATTCTATAGTATTAGGAATTAGAATATTTCTAGTTTTCTATCTTTATGAGATCTATATAACCTCTTAAAAATACCTCTCTTTTTTCTTCTTATATAAGTCTAATTAAAAATAATAATCTCATTATACTTTATATGACTTTTAATTTTGATAATAATATCTAATATTACTTTTGAAGTAGATGAGCTCTTTTTAAATACTCCTAATACTATTATAATATAAGGATATACCTTATAGCCTATATAGAAAGCTAGGATAGCTAGAATTAGATTATATATTATATAATAGAGTAATCTAAAGCTACTATAAAATAAAAGCCTTCTTATAACTACTACTAATTAGCCTATTAAATTAAAGTCTTATAACTCATAAAAACTTACTTTTTATTATTATACTTTCCCTTATTAAGCTTTAAGCTATTACTTCATAATTCTTACACTTCTACTTCTTAAAGGGGTAAAATTATGATTTTAGTAATAATTCTATAATGAATAGTCGCTAAATTTGTAGTATCTAAATATATAATATCTAAATATATAGTATTTATAGTAGTATCTATAGTTATATTAGAAATGACTATACTTAAAGAAGAAACCTTAAAAGCTACTAGTAAGTATATAGTAATATTTATACTATTAGAATTAACCTTTTTAACTACTAATAAGTCAAATATAGTAGCTTATATATTGATAGCTACTAAATAGATCAATATTACTATAATAATAATAGCTACTATATTAATACTTATATACTTTCTCAAATAATAGTCTTCTTTTATAGAAGTTATGTTAATATAGCTACTTAATACTAAACTATCAGCAAACCTAATACTATTAATTCTAGAAACTTCTAACTATAAAGATTATTCTAAACCTCCTAGTTACCCTTATAGTTTCTTTTATAAGAATACTACTCTATATAAAATTAAGGATTAACTAATAGTAATCTAAGAAAGCTATACTCTATAGCTAGTGGCTTCTAATATATATAAAATCTAGTAAGTTATAATAAAACTATTATATAACTTATAAACCTAGTAGTATAACTATTACTATATTTTACTAGACTTTATATAAGTTAACATTATAATATTTATTTACTACTTATTAACTAACTTTATTCTATAGGAATTTAATTTATATAGTATATTTTATATATTTTAGTATAAAGCCTAGTCCTTACTAAAGTTCTATACTAAATAGTTAGCAATTTATAAAACCTTAGATATCCTATAGAAATATTAAGACTTCATATTTTTACCTTCTTCTATTACCTTAAGGCTAAACTATAATAATATTAATAGTATTAGAAATTTAATAATTAAATATTTAGAATAATAATTCTAGCAGCTAAGTACTTATAAGAAACCTTATAGCTTTATAAAGAAAAAAGCTTTAGTAGTACTAGGAGTACGACTACTAAAAGGTTAGTATTTAAGTACTATAGGAAGATTGATATTTTAGAAGGCTTTTTAGTAAAGAAGTTATATTTTGAAGACTATTCCCTATATAAAATATATAGTAAATTAGGCTATACTATAGCTACTTATTATTATAATAAATTCTATATATTTTGCTAAAACCTAGAATATCTAATAAGAGTATATTATAACCGCCTTACTACTAAAAACTTAATACTAAAAAGCCCTAGTAATTATATATATAATATAACTAGGAAGATAGTAATATATAATATTATCATTCTAAAGGGTAAATAGCTAGTTAGTTAATATATACTAATACCTTAGTAATCTAATTAGCTATAAGAAGTCCTACATATCTAATTAATATTAAGATACCTTATAAAAAGCTTTATATATAAAAAGAAGTTAGACGCTTTAATTTAGCCTAAAGACTTTTAATTAGTATACTAAAGCCTTACTAATAGGTAAGAAACCCTATAGTTTAATAAACTTATAAGAAGCCTTATTAACTTAATATAATAACAAAAGCCTTATATATTGATGTGTATAGAGGATAAGCCTTATATATTAATATATATATAAGATAAGCTATATATATTAATATATATATAGGATAAACCCTATCTAATAATATACTTATAGGAAGAATTCTTCTATTTTATAATTATTATTCTATTATTTCAATTATTATCTCAATTGCCAAATAGTTAGCAAATAGCTAATCAAGCTAATTAAAAGTAGTTATATAAGATTTATCAGCCTTAAGGTTTAAAGCTTCTAAAGATGGGGATAGTTATAAAAATATACCTTATAGTTTATATATGAAGCTAGAATAGCTAGGATTAAATTATATATTATATAATATAGTAGCCTAAAGCTACTATAAGATAAAAGCCCTCTTATAACTCCTACTAATTAGCTTATTAAATTGAAGTCTTATAATTTATAGAGACCTACTTTTTATTATTATACTTTCTCTCACTAGGCCTTTAGCTATTATTTTATATAAAACTATAATATTAAAGATAGATATTAAACCACTTATAAAACTCTTCTGCTATATAAGTATTAATTCTTTTAAAATTATTTAAGTGATTGATTATAGTAACTTATTAGGAGATAATATCTCTAGAGTTTAATCTTTCTAGCTTACTATATAGCTCTTTATAAATATATAAGGATATATAGCTAAGAGTTTTTTTAAATATTCTAAAAGGATTTTAAAGAATAACTCAAATTAATATAGTAATTTAGTAATAATATAATAATCTACTATTTCTAAGATTACTTTATTTATTATAGTATTAAAATCAATATGAATAGTAGCTATATTT
The DNA here is from genome assembly GCA_000350065.2 of Colletotrichum orbiculare MAFF 240422. Lineage (NCBI taxonomy): Eukaryota > Fungi > Ascomycota > Sordariomycetes > Glomerellales > Glomerellaceae > Colletotrichum > Colletotrichum orbiculare. Next base: position 1,330,840 of record AMCV02000012.1, read on the forward strand.
ATAGAGGCTTTAATTAATTTATTAAATAGGAGGATTTTAATATTTAGAGTAATAATAATATTAAAGATTTTGGCAAATAATTTTTAATTCTTTAAGTAAACTTTAGGTATTTCTTAGAGTTCTTTAAGGATATTATATTTATTGCACAGTATGTTAAGATACCTTTTGATAAAGTTGGATCTAAAGTTTATTAAAGAGAACTTATTATAACTTCTCTATAAGTAATAAAGGAGAGATAGATAGTAGTAATATAGTTAGTTAGTTATTATATTTTTAATATTTATATTATAATTCTAGGTCTCTTTATCAGCCTTATTAATATGTAGTTTTCTTAATATAAAACCTCTTTATAAATAAGAAGTATATTATAAGTATAATAACTTATAATCTATAAGGTAATTTAAATACCTCTTATATATTACTTATATTATTCCTTTTAATAATACTTTAACTAAGTATATTCTAAGTTCTGTAAAATTCTACAATAAAGGTATAAAGTATAGTAGAAGCTCATATAATATATTCAAAATAAAGATCTATATTTTTTATAATTACTACTTTAAGCTTAATATTATATATTATGTATAAATTAGTATATTTTCAACTATATCAAAAGATCTAAATCTTAAGTATTACTTTAAATATTTAAATACCTCTGTTTTAACCTATAGTTTGAATAGAAAATTTTTATATTAAAGACTACTTTAAAAATAATTAAATTTAATAGGTATACCTTTCTAATGAATAAAATTTTATATTTTGAAGTATTATGGCTGAAAACTTTAAAAAGAATGAAAAGAAAGTTTTTGAAACTCTTATATTAAAGCTAATTTATTTTTAGAAAGCTTTTCTATCGAACCTTGATATAGATATAATATTTTACTTCTAATGTATAAGTATATATTATAATATTTTCAAATATTAATTAGCTCGTTTTAGTTTTATAGATATTTCTTAAAATCTTTAAGATTATTCATAATTAGTAGTAACTAATATTATATCAATCTTAAAGTTATAATATATTTAGGATAGTAGAAATAGTAACTAGAAGTAAAGTAATAATTAAGTTTAAACTAATTATATATATAACTCTTCTTAAGAGTATTCTTAAGGTATTATACTATATAATAATTAATATTCTATTTATAATACTTTATAATACTTATATTTCTCCACTTAATATAGTAGTTTAATATCTAGCTAGCTTTTATCGTTTTATAGTAAGAGTAGTAGGTTTGAATCTTATAGCAAGTAATTATAACTAGTATTCCTATTAGTTATATAAACTAAGTGTAATAATTATTACTAACTACTAGCTCTTATTAATAGCTATTAGTAGTTAGTAATTATTAATAGTTAGTAATAAGTATTACTAACTAGTTAGTATTAGTATTATTTAACTAATTACAATCTTCTAAAAGGTAATTATAATAGATATAAGTATATATATACCTTCTAATCATCAGCTATTATATTAATTAATTATATTATTACTATTTAAAGTTTCTTCTATTTAAATAGTTCCCTAGAACTAGTAGTATCTATAGGATAAATAAAGTAAGAGCTAACTACTAAGTATAACTTCTTTTAAAGAGTTCTAAGATATATAACTTTAATTAGATTAAAGACTTTTAATACAACTAATAATACTTATATTTATCTATATTATATAGGATTTATCTTTCTTTTATTCTTATATATAACAATTGAAATAAGAAGTATTATATATATGACAAAATGGGTTATTAGTCTACAAAGTATACCTTTGGAGAAAAGTATATTTCATTTAATTAATATAAGTTAAATACTAACTTAAGAGCATATTTCATAATAGTATACTAAGCTTTTTTATAGATTATAAAGTTATTAAAAATCTAGAGAATAATTATAAGGATTCTCCTTGAAATAATAAATCTGATAATGCTATTATATAATACTAAATATAATATAACTTTAGAGATGAAATTACTATTCTATTTAAATAGTTTTTAATATTATTATTAATAAAGACTTTATTACCCTTAATAGAAGTAAAAGTATAAGAGCTTTCTAAGACTAAGTGGTATTTTATATTTTTATTTAAAGTGGTATTTCTAATAGTAGAATTACTAAGAAAGGTACTATAACTCTTATATTTATATTTATCTTTAAAGGCTGTTCTTTCAATATTATGTTTTGAATTATCTTATCTAATTTAAATCTTATTAATTTCTTAACATTTAGGTACTTTTAATCTACTATGTTTAAATAGATATTTAACCTCTTTATAAACTTTATATTCCTATAGAATAAATTAGTGATAATATGTCTCAATAATACTTATCTAATTATTATATTTAGAATGATTAATATATTTATACTTCTTAGTATTATGACATTTTATATAATACTATATAATACCTCTTTCCTATTCTACTTTATAAATATAAATCATTTCAGTATTATATTGAATAATATCTATAATTAGTCCTATTAAGATAACAATATTATATTAAGTATTTAAAAATAATAATATATATAAATACTCTTTAATAAAGAGAGAATAATTGTTTCTATACATCTTATACAAATAGAAACATAGAGATTCTACTATTATTTAAAATGTCTAGTTATTATATATTTCTATAATATCCTTAATAAAATGAGATATTTAATCAAATATTATACCATCAAGATACTTAAGAGATATTATTATTAATACTAAATATCTAGTATAGCTCTTTTATACTTTTATCTTACTACTTATAGTAATATTAACTTTAAATTTCAGATTATTATTAATATTATCCAGTTTTATAGTCATTTTATACTCTATATTATTAATACTATAATAGGACTTAATACTACTCGACTTTTACTAAGAAATCTTAGTAAAAACAATATGAGAAGCCTTCAAAATATATTAAATTAATATATATTAGGACCTTCTTAATTGTAGTACTATTCATATAGATATAACATTTTAGTCCGAAGACTTTAGATTAGAAGTAAAAATAATAGGATTAACAGTTCATATTATTCTTATTAAAGTATATAATGGTATTAATAAAATTGAATAATACTATATATTTTCTTACTATATATATAAGATTTATTATATTAAAATGCCTACTACTACTTAGGAGGTATCCGTTTAAGTAGGATATAAAGTAATTAATAATACTATTGAATTAAATAGCCTTATACTTATTCTACTTATTCTTGAAATATATTCTTATTTTTTAGAAGATTTAGTTCTCTCTCTAAGTATTATTACTTAGATATTTACTGTATATAAGATTACTAGAGAGGTTTATTATAAATATATTAAATATATTATTAATACTACTTTAGTAATATATAATAGCTTTAATACTTTGTATAGTATAATTTTTATTATTTTAATTCCTTATATATATATTTAGTAAAAGAAAAATAACTAATAATACTTATACTACCTTCTTACTACTTATAATAAGATATATATTCTTAAGTTCCCTCATAGCTCTTAAGAGTTTTAATCTATAGTTATAAAGTTATATCTTAAAGATCTTGTCTATATTTTAATAGAGTAATTTATCTTCTTCTAAAAAAATAAAATATTAAAGAAAAAGGAATATAAAGTATTAAAGAAATAAGTAGAGTTTTATAATTTCAAGTACTCATACCTATTTTATCTACTTTTATCCCTCAAGACATAAATACCCTATAAGTATTATAAGATACTTGAAAAATAAGTATAAATATTCTAAAAGTATTATAAGATATTTAAGTAGTTATCATAATTTAAAGTACTTCTTAAGAAGACTGATTATTTCAATATCATAGTAATATTATAACTCTAAGTCTTATAATTCTTAATTTTAATATGAAACTTAAGGTTTTTAATAATATTATTTTACTAACTGAGAACTTCTAATTACTAAATCTTATATTGATTATTAAAGAAGATTTAGGAATATTGAATAATATAATAGTACTCTTTAAATTATAATTATAACTATTAGTTTTATATTCTATCCTTTAGCTTGTATAGTACTTAAATAGTACCTTGATAGTGACAAAGGTTTATAATTTTATATAACTATTATAAATCTATCTATAGCTATCCCTAAATCTTTCAATATATAATAAACACTATAGGATATTTCTATTATAGAAAATATTAATTTCCTATTTTCTTAAATAGTTAACAATATATTGTTTCAATTTTCAATATTTCAAATCAAACTAACTTTAAAACTTATAATTCATAAGAATAACTTACTTTCTCCAGATTGTAGCTAAGCATTTTATTCTGTAATATATTATATAGCTAAAGAGTAATTAGATATATTATTAATATTCAACTTTTATAAAAAGAATATTATTATAATACTTAGATTAGTATTTCAAACAAGAATTAAACAAAGATTAAAAGTATTATTACTAATAGTATTATAGAGATTATTTAATATAACTCTATCCTCTAAAATAATCATAAATATTTTAATTTTTATATTATTAATAAACTCAAAACTAAAGATATTTATTTAGTCACTTTTGCTTTATACTTAGAATAATATCTAAGCTCTTCACCTTATATATAGATTTAACTATAAATTTTACCTAATAATAATATTTATACTAATACTAGCTTATAACTAGTTAAGGTAGTAATAAAATTACCTATTATTATAGATAATTATACTTCTAGTTCTAATATTTAATCCTATAGTAGTATAAGACTTCATAGTAATAATAAGGGAGAATCTTGTTAAAACTAAGGCTTAATATATATAGTTAAAAATAACTATTAAGATTATAAAGTTAAGAATTTTTATAAACTTCTTAAAAATAGAATAAAATAGAATACTTATAAGAACTAAGTATTCTATAATCTATTATTCTTCTATTCTTTTTATAATAGAACTAAAATCTTCTCAAAACTTATATAGCTACTTATATAAAGAAGACTATAGAATAAATATAGAAATATCTAATTATAACTATTATAACTAAAGCTATTACTTTATTAGAATAAATTAAGATAAAATTATTACAATATTATAATTAATAAGTAGCTTATAGACATTTAAAGAAATTTTATCTAATTAACTTATAACTTATTATACTAAACTAATAATATTAGGAACTAAATATTAATTAAATAATATCCTAATATTACTATACTAGTATAATACTAGTTATTAGATATTTTAAAGTATAGGAATAATATAATTATAGAAGTTTTAAAAGCTATCTAGTTATATTAGAAGTATTTATATCTATATAAATATTATTTATATATTAGCTATACTTAATATATTAAGGTTATTTATAAATAAGAATAAGCTGAGTCTTATTATACTCATATAGAAATTATAAGTTAACTTATATTAATAATAAAGAATTTTTATATTAGTAGTATAAAGTTTTATCTTAAGAATAGGTAAAACCTAGTTTATAATAAGAATATTAAGGTTATAGATATTAAAGTTATAATAAATATTTAAATAGAGTATTTATAGTTAGTTGGTAGTAATTAAAATCTTGAGATATTTGAATTATATATTAATAGTTATAAAAGTATAAGGGTATAAGAGTGTAAAGTTTTTATAAAAGGAGTTATTAGTTATTTATTATTAAAAAGGTTAACATGGGGTAGATATACTAATTTTTATAATTATAAGGGGTTTAACTTTAGATTAACTAGAAGCTAGTTATAGTAGTTAGTAGGGGGGTAGGAGGGCTAAAGTTATACTTTAGGGGTAATATATCTACTAATAGTTGTAGTAGAGAGTAAGCTATCGGCTCCTTCTCTAAAGATATTTACAAGATATATAAGAAGTAGAAACTTATAATCTAAAGTTTTAGAAATAATAGCAAGTTTCAAATATTCTCATAATTATTAATAATCTAATAAAGTAGCTAATAGTTAATTTTAACTGTACGTCTAATTTTCTTTCGTATAATAATATCATAATATAATCTTATAATATTATATAAGTATATAGTTATATTAAAATAGAATTTATGAGATATATTATTATTAGACTACTTTTATATCTTAAGAAGTACTATCTTCTAGATTTTATTATGATTATTATTCAACTACTATATAGTTTTATTAAAACTAGTACTTATTAATAAGTAAGTTATTCTAAATATTATGAAGAATAATTATAAGTAGAAACATTAATATATAACCTGTACTTTTTTATCTTATGTTTTAAAAATAATACTTTTAGCTCTATAAATATATAAATCAACAATACCTTTAGCTTCTTAGATATTACCTTCTTATATTATAAAGATGAAGAGTTTGAAAAAGTCTTATTTGAAGCTAAATTTAAAATAGTTATCTTAAGAATTGTACTACTAGTATTTAATAGAGATATTTTATTACTTAATAGTAATATCTTCTGCTTATACTAAAAGTATTAAGAGTGAAAGCTAGTTTTTATTAATATATATATATATATATATAATACTTAAAGTATTTAAAAAGTTATATATTAAGTAATATATATAGAGTATATCTTACCTTAAAGTATTAATTTAAGTATTATTTAATCTTTCTTATTTGGTTACTTTTGCTCTATACTTAGAATATAATCTAAGCTCTATAACCTATATATAGATTTAACTATAAAGTTTACTTAGTAATAGTATTTATAGTAATACTAGCTTATAACTAGTTAAAATAGTAATAATATTACTTATTATTATAAATAATTATATTTCTAGTTCTAATATTCAACTTTATAATAATAGAAGACTTTATAGTAATAATTTATATAAGAAGAGCCTTATTAAAACTAGAGTTTAATATATATAGCTAAAAGTGACTACTAAGGTTATAGAGTTAAAAACTTTTATAAACCTCTTGAAGATAGAATAAAACAGAGCCCTAAGAGCTAGGCGTTCCGTAATCTATTGCTCTTCTATATCTACTAATCTTTCTTATATCGTATAAAAATAACAGTTTTTAAGTAATAATACTACTATACTTAATAAATATCTTAAGTAGCAAATTAAGAATTTTAACTATAGTTTTAATCTTATATTATTCAACTTCTCTAAGATACACTTTTATCCTTTTATTAATAACTTATTTACTAATAATAGTAATTTCTTATTTTAACTAAGATTTATAATTATCTTAAGCTAAGAGATTATTATTAGTAAGAATTAGTTTAACCTCTATAGTAACTTTATTTAGCATTTTTCTATTAAACATAAAAGAATTATTAGAAGTATATTTTCAATTTAGAAATTTATATTATAATAATTAGTCTAAACTTTATTTATGTAATAGTTATATTACTTAAGAAGATCTTCTAATATCAAAAACTCTCTTAGATCTTAACTATTATATATACTAACTTATATTTATTCTAAAAGTATTTCATAAAACTTAGTACTATTAAAGAAAATTACTTTACGATTAATATTATAATATCAAAAGAGTTATATAAATACTTCAAGTTCTATGAAGTGTAGTAAATTAATAGAGATAATAATATTACTAATATGATTATAAAAAGTATATTAAATTATATCCTTAAGAGATTTATTAATTTGAAGTATTTAACTATTTGAATAGAGAAATAAGTAACTTAAGTAAAATAGATAAATAAGTATTTCAATATTATTAAGATAAAAGGTATAGATTGCTAAAAGTATTATCTCTTATATAAATAAATAGAAATTAAAGTATATAGTAGAAATAAAAAGTTACTAGTATTATTATATTATACTATAGAATTCATAGTAATTTTATATACTACTATATATATAGTAGTATACTTTTATAAGGATATATGCCTTATAGCCTATATAGAGAGCTAGGATAGCTAGGATTATTATATATTACATAATATAGTAGCCTGAGGTTACTATAAGATAGAAGCCCTCTTATAATTACTATTAGTTAACCTATTAAGTTAAAGTCTTATAATTTATAGAAACCTACCTTTTACTATTATACCTTTTCTTCTTAAACCTTTAGTTATTAATTCTTATAATTCTTCAACTTCTACTTCTTAGAGGGGTAAAGCTAGGATTTTAGTAATAGCTTTATTATGATAAATAGTCGCTAAAGGCTTAGTATCTATGTTCAAAATAGCTATATCGAAATATATAGTATCTAAATGTATAATATCTATAGCTATATTAAAACTAATTATACCTAAAGAAGAAGAAACCTTAGAAGCTACTAGTAAGTATATAATAATAGCTATATTACTAAGATTAACCCCTTTAGCTACTAATAAGTTAAATAATATAATAGCCTATACTATAGTATTAATAGCTATACTATTAGAATAAAGTAATACTACTATAACAATACTTATCTGCCTTCTTAAATAGTAGTTATCTTTTATAGAGATAATATTAATATAGCTATTTAATAGTAAACCTATAGTAATAATACTATTAATTCTAAAGACTTTGATACTTACTTCTAATTATAAAGACTACTTAAAGCCTCCTAATTACCCCTATAGTCTCTTCTATAAAGATACTATTTTATATAAAATTAAGGATTAGCTAATAGTAATTTCAGATAGTTATATACTATAATTAGAGGCTTTTAATATATATAAGATCTAGTAGGCTATAATAGAGTTATTATATAGCCTATAAACCTAGTAATATAACTACTACTATATACTATTATTAAATCCTATATAAGCTAACTTTGTAATATTTACTTACTATTTATTAACTGGTTCTACTCTATAGGAGTTATACTTATATAGTATACTTTATATATTTTAATATAAAGGCTAGTCTCTACTAAAATTCTATACTAAATAGTTAGTAATTTATAAGGTTTTAGATATCCCTATAGAGGTTTTAAGACTTTATATATTTACCTTCTTCTATTACCTTAAGCCTAAGTTATGATAGTATTTATAATATTAGAAGTTTAATAATTAAATACTTAGAACTATAGTTCTAATAGTTAAATATCTATAAGAGATATTATAATTTTAGAAGGAAGCCTTTAGTAGTATTAAGGAGAAGGCTATACTCAATATTCAAAAAGCTATTAATTATAATCCTATTAAAAGTATACCTAACTACTATAGAGATATTCTAGAGGGAACTCTAAAATAACTAAACTTTAAAACTCCCTTATATAAAATATATAGTAAGTTAGACTATACTACAGCTATTTACTACTATAATAAATATTATATAAAGTATAGTTAGAAAGACTACCTTATAAGGTTTTGCCGCTTTGAAAATATCGCTGGGAGCTATAGCGTTAAAAGAACATTAGGGGGCAACTTATAAAGGGCTCTAGGAGAGAGAGGGTTATACTACTCTGAAAATATCTGTTAGGAATAACGCGCTCGAGAGGTAGAGTTTGCACTAGCTAAACCTTAGGTACTAGCGCTATCTCTATAAGCCTCGCCCTACTTAAACCGCTTGAAATAGAACCTTACGTAGTATATATAGCCATATTTAATTACACATAATATATACTAGATTTTACCCCCTAATTTTATATAATAATTAAGAGTCTTACAATACTAAAAAGCTATTAGGCTAAATATATATATTGTAATAATTTAATATATTTTAAATATTAAGATATCTATTAAAAATACCCCTTTTTTGAATCTTTAAAAAAGCTAATTAGGAACTAACTTAATATAATACTTTTTAAATAGAAGTTAAAACTTATAACTTATAGGATTATTTTAATTCTAAAGTAATTATATAATAGAGCTTTTTTTTAAGTTTCTTTAAGAGCTATTTTTAAACAATATTCTAAAAACTAGGAAGTATTAATAAGCTATTAAAATACCTAAATTAAGTATTCTTAAAAGTTCTACCCCTATAGGAATAAATTATAAAGAGGATTAATAACTCCTCATAAATACTATTAAAAAATTTATATAAAAGATATTATAAATTTTATAGAGAAAAGTTTTAAATCCTATATAATTTTCTATAACTTTTATATTTTAAAAGCTTAAGAGTATTAATATAAATAGTTAAACTAAGCTTATATAATAATTTAGATCTTTAAATATATAAATAAGGCGTTTTAGTATTAATACTACTATATAGAAGAAGATATAGTAGTATAAACTACTAACTTCTATAATTATTTTAGTATTATAAATAACTTATACTTCTTAAATATTACTTTAATATATTATAAGATATTTTAGTCTTCTAGATTTGAATGTCTAATTATGAAAATAGTAATTAAAATATAGTTTTAAAAGTAGTAAGATATTATATATAAAACTTGAATAATTAACTATACTCTTTCTATTATTAAAATATTTTAAGTTTATAACTTTATAATTTTATTAGCCTTCTTATTAATTAAATTTTATATATAAAGTTATATATTTATAATTTAAAGCTATTTAGATTTTATACTTTTAAATAAGGTTATTTTAGCTATTATAAAAGCAATCTAATATCTCCCTAAAGTTTTCTTATATAGTAAGATTAATTATAGTATTTTTAATACTATAATAGAAGTTCTAACTACTACTTTAAACTTTTAAAATAATAAGAAATACTTCTAAAACTTAGATAAATCTCTATACTTTCTAAAGTATAAGCTAAATTATACTTTAACATATTATTATTATTTACATTTTTAGTTAACTTATAAAAACTAGGTACTAAATACCTCAACTAAAGAGAAAATTAAATAGTTACTAACTTTAGATTTAGATTTCTTAAAGAAGGTTGAGATTTTTAAATAATAGTAATTATATAGGTAGCTTTCTAGTTGAAGTAATTATAATACTATATAGAGAATATATTATAAAAAAAGACCTTAGTAATACTTTCTCTAAGACTTATTAATTTTTAATTTAGATATTTTAATTTATATCTTCTAAAATATAAAGTATTTTATAATTTTTTAAGGAGTTCTTATAAGAGACTATATTTAGTATAATATAAAACCTATACTTATTAAAAGTTATAGAAATATTAAATTTTTTATTATAACTAGTAAAAATAAAAAAGTTAAGCTATATTTATATAATATTACTTTTTATACTATTCTAGCTATAAACCTTATTTTTTTTAGTAGTTATAAAAATAAGGTTACTAATAAAATATTAGGTTAAACTACCTATCTTAATTATAGAAAGGTAATTACTTTAAAAT
>AMCV02000012.1:1342597-1356734 GCA_000350065.2 Colletotrichum orbiculare MAFF 240422
CAATCTAATCTTATAAAATATATATTTTAAACTATTTATTTTATATATTTAAAGCTAAAAAAGAAGTACTAAATATATTAGAGTAATTATTAAGATATATATAAAAAGTATAAAGTATAAGAATAAACTACCTTATAAATTCTAGTTTAAAACCCTATAAGTAGTAGTATTTCTTTATAACTAAATATTAATATACTTTTTAAACTAGTAAATATTATATTAGAAGTTTTATAAAGCTACTTAGAGGGATAATACTATAAGGTTAGACTTAGCCTACTTTTATACCTATAATTATAAATACTTTATTCTTACTATAAATATAAAACTTAAGTATAATTATTTAATATACTTTAAGAAGTATACTTTTATCAGCTTTTTAATTAGCTATACTTTAACTAATTAATATTAAATATAAACCTTAGTTTAAAATAAAGTTATAATAATTTGTAATATCTCTTTTAATGAGATTTTTTTAATAAGAATTTAATCTTTCTATAAGATAATTTTAAATAGTTTAATTCTAATAAAATTTCTTATTAGTTATAAAAATAAATAATTATAATAAAACTACTTAAAGTTAGCTTAATTACTTGTTTAAACCTTAGTAAAAAATCTAATAAAGTAATCTATATTAAAATAAGAAATAACTATAATAATTTGAAGTTTTATATCTATATAGTAGCTACTTTAGAATTTTATAAAATACTATTTAAAATTATAAAGTTTATATTAATAACCCTTCTAGAGTTACCTATTATATTCTTCTATAATTTCATTTATATAAATAAAACTATAAAGAAATAAGAAACTTAGGTACTTTTAGAGAAAGTCGAATATAAAAAATAGATAAAATATTATATTAGAATTACTAAGAGATCTTTATTTAAAACTACTTTTTTAACTAGTATTTTTTAATTATTTCGAAATACTTTAAGATATTCTTATTTATAACTATAGAATAATATAAATAGTTAACTAGAAGGAATCTTAAAAGTTTAATTTTTTTAAGAATTTTAAGATATAGATATTATAACTTCTAATAATAAACTTTAATTATAATATAAATTAGATATTAAAAAATATTTAAAATATAAGGGAATAGAAGTTCTTATTCTAAGAATTTTATAGTAAAAATTATTATTATTACTTATATCTTACTTAGTAGTATTTATTTATCTATATATTAAAGTTATAATAATAGCTAAATAGACTTATCTTAAGAGTTATATTAAATTATACTCCTAAAGTGAAATTAGTAAGGTTTTTATAAGAAGTTCAAAAGTTTTAAGGTATTATTAGGTTTATATTTATAAACTTAATAAGTATAAGTATTTCTTAAAAATTAAAACTTAACTAATTATCTATAGAGATTAATAGCTATAAGATAATTATAAGATTTATATAACTATTCTAATAAGTATATTATTTCAAATTTTTATAATTTGGTTACTTTTGCTCTATACTTGGAATAGTATCTAAGCTCTTTACCCTATATATGGATTTAACTATAAATTTTACCTAATAATAGTATTCGTATTAATACTAGCTTACAACTAGTTAAAATAGTAATGAAAATACCTATTATTATAGATAATTATACCCCTAGTTCTAATATTTAACCTTATAGTAGTAGAAGACCTTATAGTAATAATCTGTATAAGAAGAGCCTTATTAAGACTAAGGCTTAATATATATAGCTAAAAGTAATTACTAAAGTTATAGGGTTGAGAATTTTTATAAACTTCTTAAGATAGAATAAAATAAAATACTAAAAACTAGGCGTTTTGTAATCTATTATTTTTCTATTATTTTTATAATAGAACTAAAATCTCGTTAAAATCTATATAGCTACTTATAAAAAAATAACTATAAGATAGGTATAGAGATATCTAGCTATAACTATTATAATTAAGACTATTAGTATATTAAATTAGGTTTTAATAAAATTATTCTAAATATTATAATTAATAAATAGCTTATAGATATTTAAAAGAAAATTATCTAGTTATTTTATAAGATACTATACTAAGTTAGTAATATTAGAGACTAAGTATCGATTAAATAATACCTTAATATTGATACTTTATTATAATATTAGTCACTAGATATTTTAAAATATTATAATAATATAATTATAAGAGTTTTAAAGGCTATCTAGTTATACTAGAAGTATTTATATCTATATAAGTATTATTTATATATTAGCTATACTTAATTGATATATTAAGATTATTTATTAATAAGAATAAGCTAAGTCTTATTATACTTATATAGAAATTATAAGTTAGCTTATATTAGTAATAGAGAACTTTTATATTAGTAGTATAAAGTCTCATCTTAAGAGTAGGTAGGGCTTAGTCTATAATAAGGATATTAAAGTTGTAGATATTAAAGTTATAATAAATATTTAAATAGAGTACTTATAGTTAGTAGTAATTAAATATTTTGAGATATTTAAATTATATATAGTTGTAAAGACGTAAGGGTATAAAGGTATGAGGTTATTATAAAAGGAGTTATTAGTTATTTATTATTTGTAAAAAAGTTGACGTAGGGCGGGTATACTAGCTATAGCTATAAGGGGTTTAGCCTTAGATTAACTAGGGGCTAGCTATAGTAGTTAGTAGGGGGGTAGGAAGGCTGAAGTCGTACTTCAGGGGGTAATATATCTACTAATAGTCGTAGTAGAGAGCGAGCTATTAGCCCCTCCCAAATTTTTATAATAATTACTAATTATTTTAATTTTAAGCTATTTTAATATAATATAGTTAATATATTTATATATATAACGCTTAATAAAGTTATTTATATAGAAATACTATTACATTACTAAATATTAGGTAAGATCTACTATTTTAATAAAATACTATATAGTTTATAGAAGTTTCCCTTCTTATAGTAATACTACTTAGAAGTAAGTCTTAAGTATTTTAGCTTTAAACTTACCATAAGAGAGTTATATTACTAGCTTAAGAAGTATATTATCTTCTTCTTTTATATTAATAACTATATATTTTTATTCCCCTTAGAAGATATATGTAAAGTATTTATATTATTAGTAGACTTTTAATAGCAGTATTACTTTAAAAGAAGTAAAAACTTATAGTAATTCTTTAATATTAAAGTTATTTAAAATTAAGTAGTATAATAGCTATAGCTCTTATAAGTAGTATATATTAAAAACTCTTTAAATACCTTACGAAATATATTTAATATATTAAATACTTTAAAACCTTTCTGAAAACTAAAGAGCTCTTATTACAGCATAATTAAGCCTCTTATATAGAAATTAAATACTACTAATAAGATATCGGCTTTATTAATTATACTATAGTTAAAATAAGACTAAATATTACTTATATAATAAGCTAATTATTATACTTCAACTAAAACATCTTAGACAACTACTATATAGAAGCTAAATAAATAATATAATATTTTAATAAAATAAAGAATTTCTCCTTTGAGTTCAATTATAAAATTAGAAATTTATTTAATAATTTTATAATTACTATAAATACCAGCTTTATAGATAATAATAATAATTAAAAAAGTTTTTAAATATATATTATATATCTTTTCAGAAGTCTAATAATATAACGAATGTGAAAGGCGTAGCCTGTATAGTTAAATATAGGGGTATCTTAATTAAAAGAATCTAAGCTAAAGAAGAAGAATTTTCAGAAAGGTTATAGAATATATATAAAATAGGTTTATTACAGTCTGTAGTAGTAGAATGAGATCTGCTAGATATAGCTAGTTCTAGTGGGATTTAGCCTATAATATATACCCCCCCTCTAGTTAGCTAATAAAATAGCTATGATAGTAGTACTATTAGTCTGATCTTCGTATTAGTTAATACTACTCAGGTGCTTATACACTACGGCGTATTTTGTCGCTAGGGCTTCTTATCAATTTATACTTCTCTTTCTTCTTTTATAAACCTTATAAAGTCATTATAAATTAATAATTACTACTACTATTACATCTTAGTCCTACTACTAATTTAATATATCAGACTAATTAACCTTTTTTCTATACTACTAGTTATATTTTATTTTTTTTATAAGTTAACTAATTATTACCTTATCTCTTTATTACTTTATTAATATTATTCTCCTATAGTAAATTATAATATTACTTTTACAACTATAGTATTAGGTTATAATTTATTCTTTAATCTTTTATTAATTATTTTTAACTTTTAATAGTTTCTTACTATTAAAGACCTTAAGGTTAAGAGTTATTTCTATAAACTTAATAAAGAACTTATTACTAATAAGGCTATTAATAACCTTCCTACTAAACGTATATTACCTATTTATTCCCCTACTACCCTTATATTACCTACTTATTCTTCTACTACTTATAGTAGCGATAGTAATAATAATAATAAGAGTAAGGAAAGTACTAAAAGTATAAATAATAAGGGTAAGGAGAAGGAGGCTACTCCTCCTAAATATACTATAACTCCTCCTTCTATTATATATCTTTTTAAATACCTTACTAAAACTTCTATTAATAATAAGACTATAGCTTTATATTAAGTATATTTATACTACTTCTTCTATTTATATATCTCCTATTACTACTAGCTAGAATACTTCCTACAAGCTTTTCTACCTTATTTATATTACTTATATTATTATAAGTAATATTCCCCTTAGTATTAAGGATGTTAATTTTTACTATGATATTCTTAATATATAGTAACTACTCTTTTTAATTATTCTAGAGATTAATATAAAATTATAATAACTAATACTACTTACTATTCTTACTATACTAGACTTACCTTTAGCTACTATTATAATAAGATTAAGATATAACTATATATTTCAAACTTTCTGTTTATTTATTCTAATACTTTCTAGATAAATAAAACTATTATTACTACTTAGTATATTTTTATTAATATTTATACTAACTTCTTAGCTAAGGATAATTTTATTATTTATAGTTATTATATAAGATTCTTAATTATCTTTTTAAGTCTATAGTTAATAAGTATTCTATAGAAGAATATTTTTAGTGAAATTTATACTACTTTCTATATAGTTATTATAAAGTAGACTAAGGAGGAGAATACTACTACTAAAGCTTATTCTACTAACTACTATAAGGCTAAAAAGTATAATCTTAGTATAACTATTATATTACTATTTCCTGCCTGCCTAGCTTCTTCTACTAATATTATTCTTACTTCTCTTACTTATAAAGAGGCCTTTATTCTCTCTAAATAGTACTACTCCTTCTTAGAGCTTTAGGCTTATATAAATACTATTCCCCCTTTATTCTTATTATAATATTAATAAATACCTAGGTTACTAATTGCTATTTTTAGACTAAGGCTCCCCTATTTCTAATTTATTATTTATTTATCCTCTATATACCTACTACTACTACTATGCCCTTTAGGGCTTAAGATAGCTCTTCTAGCCTTTAGGTATAATATTATCTACTCTCTTAATATTACTCTATCTAATATATAACTATTATAGTTATAGTATTTTAACCCTAGGCTTTCCATATAAACTAATCTAAAGTATATATTAGGTTACTATTACTAGTCTTAATTAGCTTATATTTCTCCTTATAAGTATTAAGTACTATAGTATCTTCTAATAAGTATAGTAGTTCCTATATAAGTTATATATAGTTTATCTATTTAATATAGACTTTTTTCTAATAACTTTATCTAATATACTTCTAATATACTACTAATACTTCTTTAACTTCTTACTTATTATTCCTTCTATTATTCTATACTAGGGGTAGTTAGTAATTATATATAGTCTATCCTAATAATAAATCCTAAATAGCTTTATATAAAATACTAATATAAAACCTAGAATAAGTATTACTAAGTATATTTAACTCTACTACTATAAGTATAATAATATTTAGTATTTTATATTTATAATATAACTAGTTAAGCTTTTTATATAGGTAAAATAAGTAATAATTAGCTATATAAAGCTATATTTTATCCCTTCTCTTAAACTTCTTAGTAACTTTCTGTTAACTATTAGTAGAATCTTCTACTTTCTATTAAATAAGTATTATAACTATTTAAGTTATCTTTATTATTTCTACTAACTTATTAACTAAAGTATTAATACTTTATTTATATAGATCTTCTTTATTCCTATTTATATTATAAAATTATATAAAGTCTATATAGTACTTATATTCTAAAAAGAAAGGGCTAATTCTTATTACTCATACTATATAGTTACTAAAAGCTAACTATACCGCTAGAAAATAAACCTCTTAATTATTTTAAATATAACTAATAACTATATAAAAATATACTTCTATTTCCTAATTAAATTATTTAGTAGCTCTATTAGTCTATAGGTAATATATAATATTTAAGTATTATTTTATATTAATAAGGTTATAAAACTTCCTCTAAAAATAGCTAGTCTAATTACTCCCTTAATTACTAATAATTACTCTTAAGATCTTATAAAACTAAAAATAGTAGTTTAAAAACTATTCTATATATTACTCTACTCCTATTATTACTATAAGCTTTAGTATAACTAACCTATCTAATTAGTTTATAATTATATATATAAAATAAGTATTACTTTTAGTTAATATAAGTAGTTTAATAATAAAGTTTATCGTAAGGTTACTATAAACCCTTTCTGATATAAGTAATAATTATAGAAGCTTTCTTTTTATATCCCTCTAGATTATATTAATACTATAGGTATTATAGTTCTATATAAAGTATTATATATCCTATAAGAAGTCTAGCTAGTAGTATTAGTATGATATTATTTTAAACATATTATTCCTCCTAAGGTAACTTACTAGAGGGGAGTTATAGACTTTTTATATTATGCTATTTATAAGATATTATCTTAATATTCTTAATTTATATTCCTAGGTATCTATATATAGTCCTTTTATATAAAACGCCTTAGTATATTAAGGGTATATTCTGCAATTTAAACTCTAACCCTAATAATAATAGGGAGTATATAGTTTTTTCTAGCTATAGCCTAATAAACTTCTAAATATTATTTATTTTTAGATAGAATATTATCCTATAACTTCTAGAGGTCTATATTATTATTAAAGACTTATAATAATAAGATTTTAAACTAATTAGGCTTTTATATTTATTATATAACTAGTATAAATATCTAATATAACTAAGCTAAATTTAGGATTAATTAGATTACTTTACTTTATTCTTTCTTATCCTCCTAACTAACTAGAATATCTTATTTATACCTTAATAATATATCTAATATAATAGTTAAATAACCCGGCTAGTGTTTAATCTTAAATTAGTAGTAGGCTAACTATTTAGCCTACTAGTTCTAATATTTATTAAACTTCTACTCTTTTATAAAAAACTTGAGGTTTTTATAATCTATTAAGATTTAGAACTTATTATAACTCCTTAGCTCTATATCTTAAGTATTAAGGTAAGATATTACTACTAAGAGCTCCTTATTATAAATTAAATAAATATACTATACTAGGGATAATTTCTATAAGTAAAAAGTAACTAACTAGTAGTATTTTTATATATCTTTTTATAAGAAGGTACTTCTAAATATAAATCCTGAATGGTCTATTTTAATAATAATTACTAGGTCTAAATTAAAGTATTAGAAGATTGGAATTTTTATAAAATAGTCTTTTAAAATAGTAAAGGTGCTTTTTTCTTTCTCCTCCTAATAAAATATTATATTTTTTTTATTAAAATATTTAGAAGGTCTATAAGAGCTATATAGTTATTTATAAATATATAGTAATAATTAGTAAACCTTAGGAAACTCCTTATAACTTTTATTATTATTAAGGTAAGCTACTTATTTATTACCCTTACTTTTTTAGAATTATAAGTAATCCCCTCCTTAGCTTTAAATATAAACCTAATATACTTTATTATTTTTATAAAGAATATATATTTAGTTAAGTTGAAATTCAGCCTGGCTATAAATAGAACTTATAGGACTTTCTTAATTTTCCCTTTATAATCTTTTTAAAACCTTATTATATAGATAAAAATATCATCTAAATATACTATAGTAAAGTTATTAAGAAACTTATAGAATATACTATTAATATAGTATTAGAATATTACTAGGGTTTTTATAAGCTTAAATAGATTAACAAACAACTTAAAAAAACTATACTATATATAAAAAACAGTTTTCTCTTAATACTTTTTTATAATTCTAATCTTATGGAATATAGCAATAATATCTAATTTTATATATTATATAGCTAAGGCTATATACTAAAAGGTTTCTAATATAAGTAGTAAAAAGTAATATTCTTTTTTTATAATAGTATTAAATATTCTATAATTATAGTAGAAATATAGCCTACTTCTAGGTTTCTTAATAAATAGGATTAGGACACTTATAAATAACTTATTCACCTATATAAACTTCTTATTAATGAGATCTTAGAATATCTTCTATAAGACTAATAGTTTTGCTTAAGATATATTATAAAATAGTCTTTAAAGTAAAAATTACTCCTAATTATTATTTCTTCTTTCTAAATCGATTTCATAATCTATATTTAGATAGATAAATAGTATAACATATATTTTACTTTTTTAAAAAAAATCTTTAAATTCTTTATATACCTAGTGTAGTAATACTATTAAGTTATCTTTTTTATCTTTTACTTAAAATACTTTTTCTATATCTATTAGGTTGATAGTTTATATAATTTCTCTTACTATAAGATATCTATAATATATATACTTATATACCTTAGAGACCTTTTAGTAAATTATAATAAAAGAGGTAACTATTAGTATTTTTACTACTTAAATCTTCTGAATTAGGAAACTCTCCTCCTATCTTACTAGAGGGATATATACCTATTTCTTATTATAATAAATATAGTATTTCTAAGTATTATAAATAATAGTATTACATTCTATCTACAGCTTACTTAAGAAGATATTAATATCTAAATTATTAATAATATAAATATAGACTTTCTAGATATAACTACTAAGTTTATTATTAAATACTACGATGCTTTTTATTAATATATATGCTATTTTATCTGTAAAACTTCTAAACTTCCTTAATGTTTTATCTATATATAGTAAATAGAATTAATAAACTAAATAATAATTAACTATAGTATAAATATTATAACTACTATCTAAAAGTACTTAAATAATATATTTTTTATTAATCTAAATTTCTAATAGTATAAAAAGTCTACTTATCTTATATTTTATTTTAAAATATTTCTAACTAGCTTTTTCTTCTTCTATAAGCTCTAAGGTTTAATTTCGTACTAGAGTTATTCTTTTTTAAATTACTATTAGAATCTAAGCCTTTAGTTTTATTATTAGAGTAGGTTTACTCTAAGGCTACTTTAGTAGTATAGGGGGCTTATTTCTCTAGATAATTCCTAGCTATATATCTTTAGACTTAATAATTAAAGTATTTCTATATATCCTGTTATTATAAAGTATTCTATAGTAAGACTTCTATAATTCTTATAGTTTGAATAATACTTATTATTATTATATTACTATTACTATCTACTTTTAGATTATACTACTAGTCCGTTCTAATAGCTTATTAGTTAGGTATAAAATGTAACATCTTATAGTTTTCTAATTGTCTTACTATATATTATATATTATTAATATACTCCTTAAAACTACTAGTATTAATATTCATACTAATTAAGTAGCAGTATAATTTTAGAAATAAGATAGTTTATAAATAACTAATTTATATAGTATGTAGTTATAAAATATTACTTATTATGATAAGAAACTTCTCAAAATAAGAAAAAAAACTAATAAAGTATTTATAGTCTTTTATATACTTATTTAAAAGACATACTAAAGCATAGTCTACTATATTTAGATCTTTATATATCTGATCTAGGAATATAAAGAAGTCATTTAAATTATATATATCTTAGGGGCTACTACTTCTATAGAACTCTATTATAGTTAACTAGACCTTTATATCTAGATATAAATTAATAAGATATTAGGCTTCCTAGTTATTTATGATAAATATATAGTTAATAAAAAGCTTATTATAGATTTATTATATTTAGGCTAGGTATTTATTATAGCTCCCTAAGAACTTCTTAAAGTTAGGTATAAGTTATTATTATATAGGTATAGCTAGATTAATATCTAGAGCTAGCTTAAGAGTAGCCCTAACACCTATTATAGATATATTTAATAGTATAGAATCTAAGTAGGCCTATAGTTAAGTAATTATAGCCACTAGTATAGTAAGCTATTAGTTTTACTATACTATAGCGCTAGTAAAAACCCTTATAGGGTTTATAACTAGACTGTTCTTATTATATACCTCTATTATATAGTATAATTAGTAATAAGGTGTATAAGTAATATTAAGTTTAAATATATAAAGGGTATAGCCTATATAGTTAAATATAGGAGTACTTTAATTAAAAAAATCTAAACTAAAGAAGAAGAGTTTTCAGAAAAACTATAGAATACATATAAAATAGGTCTATCGCAATCTATAGCAGCAGAACGAGATCTACTAGCTATAGCTAGTTCTAATAAGGCTCAACCTATAACAACGAATTAATAAATAAGATATTATTACTACTTTAATAACTAAAATAGAACTTTTAGTATTATTTTAAACTACTTAAAAAGCTATGTTTACTAGCTATTTTATTACTATATTCTAAATAGACTTTATAATAAATATATTTAGTAAAAGTAAGATATATAAACTTTACCCTACTATTTAAATTTAATATAATAACTAGTAAACTATATACTTTTATTAGTTTATCCGGAGGGTAACACACGCCATACGTGATCTTGCCGTATAGATACAAAGTGGTGTTCTGGTTATTCGTTGTTATTATTATTACGTTATATAACGCGTGCCACGTACGTAGAAATAGGGCCTATATGGCCCATATAGCCACGTAGCCAGTATAGCTACGTAGCACATACAAGCCGTATGGGCCGACTATTTACCCGACAGCACCATAGTATAAAAGCCTTATAACGGATAAACTAATACTAGCGACTTTTTATTTATACTATAATGATATCATCTAATTACAAAAAAGCCTAAATAGCTAGCTACGAAATACTATCTTTTTCAATAGTTTTCTTTACTACTAAACCTATTACCTATCTATCCCTCTATATAATTATAGTAGTTATATTAATCACTAAGATCTCTTCAAGTAGATATTAGAGATTAAAAAGGTATAAGGCTTTATTCGAACTTAAAACCACACAGCCATATAGCTATAAAGCTATATAGCTATAAAAACTAGAAAGCTATATAGCTATATAGCTATAAAAGTATTACCTCAAGAAGTTAACAATATCATATACCCTCTAGTAGTCTCTAGAATTATTATTAGAAGCTATAGGAAAAAGCTCTTACTATAAACTATACCTTAAGAGGGTAGTATAACCATAACCCTTATAAAACCTTAAAAGCTATAAGAGAAAGTAGTTATTATATAGTGTTACTATAAGAAGCTAGCATAGCCATTTAGCCCTCAGGAAGTTTTAAGAACTATAAGAGAAGGCTTTTATCATTTTAAGCTATATAGAGGGATCTTAAGAAGCTATACAAACATTCGAATATATCTACTAAACACATTCTATTTAGCTATACTAAAAACCTAGCCCAGTAAAACCATATAGAATATTTTATTTCAACTAAAATAAGAATATATAATTAACTCCTTAATAGTAAGATCTATAAGAGGTTTAGTATATAGTTTAAAGTTTTAATAGGAATCGGGGAAG
This sequence comes from Colletotrichum orbiculare MAFF 240422, assembly GCA_000350065.2. Taxonomy (NCBI): domain Eukaryota; kingdom Fungi; phylum Ascomycota; class Sordariomycetes; order Glomerellales; family Glomerellaceae; genus Colletotrichum; species Colletotrichum orbiculare. The sequence goes on from AMCV02000012.1 coordinate 1,354,383, forward strand.
CTCTAAAGTATCTATAAGAAACTAGAGATATTATAAACTCTAGTAATTAGGGAAAAGTCGTAAAGCTTAAAAAGGTTATATTTATTAAATATACTCTAGTTAGTAGTATTAAGAATCCTAAATAAAAAAACCTCTCACCCTTAAGCCTACTACTTAAAGTCCTTAATATACTATAAAGAATATCTTATTTTAATTACTATAAAAAAGAAACCTATTAAGGTATAAATATATACCTAAAATTACCTTCTTCATAGTAATCTCCTCAAAAAAGTTAGTATATAATTCAGAAGCTCCTAGCTAGAGTCTTAAAGTGGGGAGAATCTAAAATATCTAAATAGAATAAATCTTACAATCTTTTACCTATAGGCCTTAAGTAAGAGTTGTAATTACTTCTTCTACTAAGATACCCCTTACTAATCTATAGTATAGTAATAATAAGAGTTAACTACTAATCAGTATTAGTTTATCTAGAAAGTAATACATACTATATATAATCTTACTATACAGGTACAAAATAGTATTCTAGTTATTCATTATTATTATTCCTATATTACATAACATAAGACGCTACATAAAACTCTAGATCTATAATATAGTAATTACTTACTAATTACTATACAATTAACTATAGCTAGCGCTAAATACCTAATACCTATCACTAATAAGACGTAGAAGGTATACTACTATATATATAGCAACACATATAGTTATTATATACCCTATAGTATAATATAACTAATACTAGCAACTTTTTCTTTTTACTATATACTTTAATACTTATCTATTTATATAAAAAATAATATTCTTAGTAATCTATACCTTTTTTATTTTAATAATATTTAAATACCTATTTATTTACTCTACTTAAGTTACCTATCCTTCTATTTAAATAATTATATAATTTGAATTAATAAATCTCTCGAGGGTATAATTTAGTATACCTTTTATAAAAGTATTAGCAATATTATTATCTCTATTAATCTACTATACCTTATAGAATTCGTAGTATTTATATAACTACCTTAATACTATAATATCAATTATAAAACGTTTTTCTTTAGTAGTACCAAGTTTCACGAGGTATTTATAGAATAAGTATAAATTAGTATATATAATAGTTAGGATTTAAAAGAATTTTTAATACTAGAAGATCTTCTTAAGCGATATAGCTATAATATAAGCGAAGTCTATACTAACTATTATAATATAAATCTCTAAAATAAATATACTCCTGATAACTCTTTTATTTTTTATAAAAAAATAATATATAAAGTTACTATAAAAGTCGAACTAGCTATTACTAGTAGTAGTCTCTTAACCTAAAATTATTACAAATCCTAATTAAGATAAAAAATTAGTATTATTAGTAAAAAAGCTATTAATAAAAGTATAAAAATACGCCTTAGAAAGGTTAAGTAATATAAAGTTAAAACTATAATTAAGATACTTAATTTACTACTTAAAATATTTATTAAGCGTAGTAATATTATTACCTAAGGGCTATTACTCTTATACTATATAGGAGAAGTTGAATAATACTTCAAGTTAGTATATTGAGGTAAGATATACCCTACACACGTATTATTCAATATATACCTTTTTAAACACTTTAAGCGTTATACGCATATTAATAAGGGTGAGTTTTTGCCTTTAGTACTTTTAGTATAAGTAGAAAGTATTATTATTAAGTAATAAAATACTTCTATTAAATACTAATAGTACTACTTTTAAGAAGACTATTTTAGGTTTAGTTTTAAATAAGACTTTTTAGAACTCCTTATCTTTATAGTATAAGAAAGTAGTATCTAAAAAGCTAAAAGTATTATTAGTTTATATACCTATAAAGCTAAAAATATTATTTTTAAAATATAAGATAAAGAAGTATAGGTTATATATTAATATCTCTATTTATAATTATTCTTTATAATATTTAGAATATATTACCTACTAATAAGTACTACTTTTAATAGAACTATATAGTAATTTAATAATAATTATAATAAAACTAGAAAAATATTAATCTTTAAGATATAAAAGTAGTTTAATTATAATATATTTTACAAGCTTTATTTTAACTTAAGTATAAACTTATATTATATTATAAAATTATATTATCATATTAGTATACTAGAAGAAAGCTAGAACTATAACTAAAATCAACTACTAACTACTTTATTAAATTATTAATAATCATATTAATATTTCAAACTTACTATTATCTCTAAAACCTTAGATCATAAGTCTCAACTTCTTATATACCTTATTAATATTTTTATTTTTAATTTTATTAATAATATAAGATTTAAAATACTTATAATTCTTATAGAAAATAGAATTATATTAAATAATCTT
>AMCV02000012.1:1356863-1369082 GCA_000350065.2 Colletotrichum orbiculare MAFF 240422
TTTAACTATAAGGTATACTATAAAACAAAATTCTTAGCCAAAATCTTAAGAAAATAAACTACCCCTATAAATCATAAAACTTAAAATTAATTTAATCTAAAGTATTTAAAATTAAAATAATAAATTACTAATTATTCAAATAGGAGGAGGATTATTATCCTTAATAGTAATAGTACTATTATCTTCTATAATAATAGTATTTTATAATACTTATTAAGTATTCTAAAGCTCTATAGAAATAGCTATAGATAAAATTAAAGTATTACTATAGAAGTATATATCTCTATATAGTATTAGGTCTCCTATTATAGTAGTACTAGCTCTTATAAATATCTTATAAATACTTTTAAGTATTAATACCTTAAAAAGTATTAATATTTTATAAATATAACTTAAAGAGATCTCTTAATTATTATTCTTAAAGTATAATTTTATAGCTATAGATTGAAACTCTTAAAAGCTATAAAAGAACTTAAGAATATATATCTTACTATATATAGCAAAAAAATAGTATAAACCTTACTAACTATTTTTCTCTCGCTATATATATACTAAGGATTAAAGCGGAAAAGTTATAACGTATAAAATATCTAAACTATTACATATTACTAAAATAGTATTAATAATATACTTAGTATATTCATAGTAGATTTCTTTAGTAATTTTATATATAGTATAAACCTAGGTAATAATATCTAGAGAAAAAGCTAAATCTTCTATAAAATAAGAGTACACTCTAAAAACAAATAGAATAAGTATAAAGCTATTAAGCTTAGTAGTATTATTAATTACCTTATATACTACTTAAAGAGATACTTCTTAAGTAATAATAAGTACCTTATTATAATAGATATTATATATATAGTAGAGGAATATATAATATTACTTGACCTTACTAATACTATTATATACTTTAATTAGAATAATATAGACTATTAATCTTATTATTTTTACTTTTAATCTAAAGTCTTCAAATCGAAACATTATACTTATATTAATTATAATAAAATTAGGAGGACCCTAGTATATATCAATCCAGTATATTTTAAAAGCTTCTTATATTACTTTTACTAAGATATTTAGTAAAAATCAAGTAGTATTAAATACTATTATAGTATCAACAATATAGAATACAAAACAGTTATTAATATAGATAATATTAATAACAATCTTAAAATTGAAGTTAATATTACTATAAATAGTAAAACAAAAACATAAAGAAACTATACTACATATTTAATACTAATAATAGTACCTCTTAAGTATTTTAAAAGTATAATATTTAATTAGATATCTTACTTTATTAAGGATATCGTAGAAATATATAACAACTAGGTATCCAAAATAATAATAGAGTTTCCACATCTCTACTTCTATAAAATATATAGAAGTAATTATTTTCTTTTTATTAAAAAACAACTATAAATACCCCCATTTTTAAATAATTAAAATAACTTTTTTATTTTAATAGAACTAGTTATATATATTATTAAACGTAATATTAAGTTAATCTATATCTATAAGGTAGAATAAGAAAGAGGTATTATATAGTATTATATAAAACATAATAATACTTAGAAGTATAAAAACATTAATTATTCTAAATATAGTAATTAGAGAAGTTCTGCTAAAATATATTATTACTAATTCACCTTATAGAAATATAAGAGTTATAGAGGGATTAATAGTCTACTTAAATATAATAAACTAAGAATACTTAGTAGTTAAGAAGCTAGCTATACTTAAGTTAGATAAAATACCTTAAAGAATAGTATTTAAATAATAGCTTTTAAGTATAAATATAGATATAAGAGCTATAGTACTATCCTTCTTATTAATTTTACTACTAGAAGTACTACTTTAAGTAAGAATATAGAGTATTACTTAGTCTTAAAGGATTCTCGTAATTTTACCTCTGTTAAAAATAATAAGGTCCTCACTAAAAATAATATTAAGAACTATTCAAAAAAAACAGTAGCCTTATCTTTAAAATTGTATTATATTTAGTATTACGTAATAATATTATTAGGTTTGTAATTTTAAAAAAAGTCTTTAAAATTATTATCTAAACTATTAACACTTTTATATTCTATAAAGAAAGTTTAGTATGCTGTTATAGAGTATACCTTAAGGTTAATATTTAACTTATACTAATTAAATAAAATATACTTCTTTTTAAAAGTATACTTTATAGACTAATAATCCGTTTTACTATATATATAATACTTCCTATTTAAATAGCTATATATAATTAGATAAGGAGGATAAATACTATTTAGAATAAGTAGTTATAAGTTTTGTAAGATTATATAAATAGGGTATCAAATACTATATAATATAGTATTTTAAAAGTGCTCTTAAGGGGAGTTATATATATAGTTAACTTAAAATTAATTATTAACTTACCTCTAGCTATTATCTCTATTATCCTAAATATATTATAACTTCTAGAATAATATAGTATTACTTATAACTAATTTTAACTAATTATAAAAACTCTAAGAAATTACTATAAAGCTAAAGAAAGCTAACTAGTACTTAGGTATACTACAATATATACTTATAAGCTAGAGGTAGAATACTATATCTATATAGAAATTTAATAAGAAAGCTTTCTAAATATAAATAAGTTTAAAAATAAAAACCTTAAGAATTTCCTTTTTATTCTTCTTAAAATTCTTAGTTATAATACTTTAAAACATAATATTTTACTAATTAGAAAGGTATAACTATTAATATTTATTATTTTTAAAATAATTTTTAATATAATAAGTTATCTATTCAAACTATAAGTTAAAACTAGAGTTACTTAAATACTTAAAGTAATACTTAAGAACTTAATCTTTTAGTATAATTAAGAATATACTAACCTATATATAATATAAAATACTAAGCTTGAGGTAGTAATTACGAAAAATATAAATCTTTATCTCAAATATATTATATAAGCTTCTACTATACTTTATACTCTTATTATATAACTTCATAAAATCTATAGTATACTTAGCTAAAGTATTATTAAAAAGAATAATAAAAGTAGTATATAAGAAGTATTCAAATTACCTTAATAATTATAAGTTATCATACTTATAATTTACTTCCTATATATAGAAAAACTCTATACTAAAGAAACTATATATTAATAAAACTAATAAGGGGAGCGGGGGGCATAATACTAATACTAAAAGCAAGGGGGCTAATTAACTATACTACTATTATTCCTCCTCTATACTTTATAGGAGAGCTATAATAAGTTTAATCTATTAAGCCTCAGGTTTAACCTTATAGAAAAACATCATAATCTCTTACTCTTCTTCTATAAAGTTTTTAAACTACTTTAAAAACTTCTTAAAGTTTTACTTAAGGATATTATAATATTTACTAGCCTTAGTAATCTCTTTAAATATCTAAGTAGTAAATAGATCTTATTAAGCTACTTAGTATAAAATACTAAAAATCCTTTTACTATTTATATTAATTTTAATACTATAGAAGAAGAGATAATTCTAAATATACTAGGTAACTTAGGTATTTATAAGTTACTAAATTATAAAAAGCTAATCCTTAAAATTATCTTTAAATATCTAGAAAAATTCATAATTATAGAATTTTAAGTAGTTATAAAGTATTATTTAGTATACTAAATAAGTTAAAATTATCAAAATATTCTTATTTATAATATTCTTATAATTAATATCCTTAATCTATCTAAATAATATAAAATCTAAATATTAATAAATCTTTATAAATATAAAGATACTACTTAATATTACTATAATAATTAAAAAAGTACTTAAAGTAAATACTTCCCTAAGGGTTAGTAATTTAAATATTATTATAAAAACAAGAAAAATATTAGAAGAGTTTTCAAGAAGCTATATAAGTCTCTCAAGAAGTTAAGACTAAAGACACCATAAATCTCTAGTACTACAAAAATCTAATAAAACTTAATAAAATTTAATATATTTACTAAATATATTTTAATAAGTAATAATCAAAAGCATATAATTAAACTTTTTAAAAAATACTACAGGGAGTACCTTAATTTAACTAGAATAAAAGCTTTAATACAATATTACTACTTAAATCACATAAAAGCCTCCTCAAGGTATTAGTACATAATTCAGAATCTCCTAGCCAGAGTTTTAAAGTAGAGAGAATTTAAAATATCTTAATAGTTATTCTTATAATCTTTCACTTTATATAAACCTTAGGCGTAGTATTTCATAATTACTTCTTCTACCATAATAAGCCTTACTAATCTACAGTATAGTAGTAACGGAAAAGTTAACTACTAATTAGTATTAGTTTATCTAGAAAGTAATATATACTATACGTAATCTTATTATATAGATACAAAATAGTATTCTAATTATTCATTATTATTATTATTATATTATATAGCGCGTACCACATATATAGAAATAAGGCCTATATAGCCTATATAGCCACGTAGTTAGTATAGCTACGTAATACATACAGGCCGTATGGGCCGACTATTTACCCAACGGCGCCATAACGTAGGAGCCCCATAACAGATAAACTAACAACTTTATAACTACTAAAATAATATAACTATATATAAAACTATAATATATAGATATTTATAACTACTAATTATAATAAGAAGTTATATAGGAATATTTTAAAATTAAATATATACTTTTAAGAAACTTTATAGCTAATAGTTTTATAAAACTTCCCTAGAACTACTAGCTTAATATTTTTATTACTTAGATTAATATAATAGACTAATTAAACTATTTAAAATTATAATAAGAAGAAGAATTTTAAGAAAAACCTCTAGTATTTAAAAATCTTAATAAAATTTTTAATAATTAGTTAAAATCTATAGATTTTAAACTATAGTAATAATAAAATTAAATAAAAAACTTAGAAGTATTAGAAATACTTTCTAATTAATAAGAAGTATTTAAATAACTTATAAATAATATTATTCTTCTTATTATAAAGGTAGAAGTTTAATAAGAATAATAAGGTAATAGAAAAAGCTTTTTATAAGATATAAATAGAAGGTTTAATTAGTATTATTTAAAAAAGCTAACTTATAAGTAGAACCCTTAAGGTTAGAAAGATATATTAAGAATGATATACTTAAAAGGTAGAATTTATACTAATTAAACCTTAAGCACTAATACTATCTCTATAGGTTTCACCCTACTTAAACTACTTGAAATAGAACCTCGCGCGGCGCGCGTAGCCACATTTAGTTACACATAATATACACTAGATTTTACCCCCTAATTACGTATAACAACATCGCCAAAGGTATAACGCTAAGGGTATAGCGCCGAAACACGTCGGGGGGACAACCTAGCTAAAAAGGTTATTACTACAGCTGACCTAGAGAGACTAGCATTTATACCAAAGGCGTCGCCAATAGCACGCCGAGGGCACCCCGAGGAAACCCTATTAAGAAGCTAATACTACACTACGCCTTAGGGTTCATACTATATACTAGCTTGACTCTAGTACAAACACTAGAGGAGAGAAAGCGAAGCCTAATATTTAACCGATATAGAAGTAGTATTTAGCTATTAACTAATAGGGGTTAGTCTTAATATTAACTAACTAATTATAACTAAGTTAATAATAGCCAATCAGAAAGCTAGAAGCTAGAATCATTTCCTATAAAGAAGCTATATAGGCTCTACTTAATAACTAATATTATTAGTATATATACTAATACCCTACTATCAGAAAGCCTTAAAAAGCTCTAGTATAATAAGATGAAGTTAGATACCTTAGTTTTTACCTAAAGAGTTTTTCTTATATATTAACTATTATTCTATAATTCTATTATGTTAACTATTATCCTATTATTTCGATTTCTACTTAAAACTACTAAATAATTAGTAAATAACTAGTAAAACTATTAAAATAGCTATATAGCATTTATAAGCCTTAGAACCTAAGGCTTCTGAAGGGGGGGATAATTATAAAAATATATAGTTTATAGCTTATATTAAGAACTAGAATAGCTAGGATTATTATATATTATATAATATAATAGCCTGAGGCTACTATAGGATAAAAGCCTTCTTTTAATTACTACTAGTTAGCCTATTAAGTTGAAGTCTTATAACTTATAGAGACCTACTTTTTACTGTTACGCCTTCTCTTACTAGACTTTTAACTATAAACCCTTATAACCTTCTACACCTTATTAGTAATAAATATTAAGTACTTATTACTAGTTATAATTAAATATATAGTAATTAGTAAGTAATTATTATACTATAAATCTAGAATTTTATATAGTACTATATATTATATAATATAATAATAATAATAATAAATAACTAGAATACTACTTTGCACCTATATGGTAAGATTATATACAGTATGCATTATCCTCTGGATAAACTAATAAGTACTTTATATATTATAGCTATAATAGGTAATATACTATAGTTATACTATAGTATATACCATAGTATAGCTTATATATTATAAATATAGTATATTATATACTATAACTATAGTAGTGTATATATTATATTATAATATATATATTATAACTTTAATACTCTATATATAATAATTATAACGATCTACATATTATAGCTATAGCTAGAATTCTAATAATATAGCTAGGATTCTAAAATAGACTTTCTATAGAAGAACTTTAATATCTCTATGCATAATAATTAGAAATAATTAATTATACTATGAATTAAATTACTCTTTCTCTTTCTATTTAACTATTATTATTGTAACTTCTTTAAATAAGTCTTTATATTACGAAAACTATTTTTATTATATTATCTGTCTTCTAATTTATAGTTGTCTATAGTAATAATTTAATTATTAGTTTATTTATCTATTTATCTATTGTAATAGATTATAAGTCTAATTCTTCTTAATTTAGAGATTTTATATTTGATTCTTTACAAAATTACTCTTCTTATTTATTTATAAAACTTAAATATTATAACAAAGCTTCTAATACTCTCTATTGTTTGAGTACTCTTATATAACACAAATATCTTATTAAAACTACTTTATTTTAATAAAGAATTAATTTAATTTCAAATTTATATTAATATTTAAAAATTCAATTTTTCCACTTATTTTAACTCTTTTTGATTCTTTAGAAATTTGAGATTCTTTTTTGATTAACTATTATTTCAAATTATTCTTAATCAATTTCCTCTTTAGTTTAAAATTATTTTGATAACAAAAAGATTAGCATATATAGAAAACTAATTTCTTTTATTTCGAATTTTATTATATTTTTCAATTAATGTTATGAAGAAGGAAAACTAAATCTTTTCAAAAAAGAGAAGGGAAATATTGAGATTTAGATTTCAGACTTTTGGATTTATTATTTAAATTATATCTTTATTTTATATAGAAAAAGAGGATTTTAATTGTTGAACTTTTCTTTTCCAGAAAATATAATAATTTCCTATATTATCTATTATAAGACTGTCCTATCTTCTCAAAAAAGCCTTATTAATATATATTTCAGTAATTTATCTTACTTTAATAAAATAAACTATTTAAGAAAGATTACTATTTTCAAATTAATTAAGCGGAGCCTGTATAGCTTCTTTATAGAAAACGATCGCAGCTTCCGGCTTTCTGATTAGCTAATATCAAACTAGCCCCTATTAGCTACTAGCTACTAAGACTAATTATAACTAGTTGATAGTTAAATACTACTTATCTATTAGTTAAATACTAGGTTTCACTTTCCCTCCTCCAGCGCTCGTACCAGAGTCAAGCTAGTAAGGAGTAGTAATTATAAGATTTAGGTTATATATATTACAGTTTTGTTTATAGGTAAAGATACTTTTATAGATACTTCTAAATTTATTACTTCTAAAAGTAAAAATAAAAATAGAAACCCTTCCAACAATATATAATTATATTATAAGGATAGCTTTTTTTAAATAGTAAAAGATAATATAAATATTCTTTAAATATTTAAATATTTATAAAAGCTATATAGACTCTTAGGATCTATTAATAAATTCTTAATTTCTAAAGAACTTTTGAATTCTACTTTAAGTAGTTTTAGTAGCATAAGAGAATTTCTGAATAGAATTAAAGAATTAACCAGTAATTTATTTTATAATTAATTAGAACTATTTAAACAGGTAGTTATTTAGTTACTTTTGCTTTATATTTGGAATAGTACCTAAACTCTTTACTTTATATATAGATTTAAGTATACATTTTACTTAATAATAATATTTATATAAATACTAGCTTATAACTAGTTAAAATGGTAATAAATTACTTATTATTATAAATAATTATACTTTCAATTCTAATATTTAATTCTATAGTAGTAGAAGACTTTAAAATGATAATTAGGGAAAACGTTGTTAAAACTAAGGCTTTACATATATAGCTAAAAGTAACTATTAAGGTTATAGGATTAAGAATTCTTATAAATATTTTAAAAATAGAATAAAAAGGAATATTAAGAATTAAGTATTCTACAATTTATTCCTCTTCTGTAACTTTTATAATAGAAACTCAAATATCCTTAAATTCTATATAGTTATTTGTAAAAGGATAATTATAAGATTATTATAAAGATATCTAGTTATAATCATTATGATTAACATTATTAGTATACTAAACTAAGCTTTAATAAATTTAATTTTAATATTATAATTAATAAATAGCCTATAAATATTTAAAAGAAAACTATCTAGTTATCGTATAAGTTATTATATTAAACTAGTAATATTAGAGATTTAATATTAATTAAATAATATGTTAGAATATTATAGTAATATAATTATAGGGGTTTTAAAAGCTGTCTAGTTTTATTAGAAGTGGTTATATCTATATAAGTCTCAACTATATATTAGTTATATTTAATTGATATATCAAGATTATTTATTAATAAGAATAGGTTAAGTCTTATCATACTTATATAGAGATTATAAGTTAACTTATGTTAATAATAGAGAACCTTTATATTAGTAGTTTAAAGTTTTTTTTAAAGTAGGTAAAGCGTAGTAGAAATATTAAAATTATAGATATTAAGGTTATAATAAACATTTGAAAAGAATACTTATAGTTAGTAGTAATTAAATGTTTTAAGATATTTGAATTATATAGCTATAAGAATATAAGGATATTATTAAGTTAAATATAGTATTAAGGTAGTGAAAGCCATAGTAGTAGGTGATTAAGTAATCAACTTGCTTATTTAAACTAATAAGAGTTGAGAGATTACTATATAGATTTATCCCTATATTATATAATATAAATATATATACTATATTCTAAATATAAATATTATAAATAGATATAATTAGTTACATATCATTTATTTAATTACTTTTACTCTATACTTAAAATAATATCTAAGCTTTTTATCTTATATATAAATTTAACCATAGATCTTATTTAATAATAGTAGTTATATTAATACTAACTTATAATTAAATAAAATAGTAATAACATTCCTTATTATAATAGATACTTATACTGCTAATTCTACTATTTAATCTTATAATAGTAGAAGACTTAATAGTAATAATTAGAGAGAAGTTTATTGAAACTAAAGCTTAATATATATAATCAAAAGTAATTATTAAAATTATAAAGTTGAAAACTCTTTTAAACTTCTTAAAGAAAAGATAAAATAAAATACCTATAAGAGTTAGGCATTTTATAACTTATTACTTTCCTATATCTTTTATAATAGATTTAAGATCCTCTTAAAATCTATATAAATACTTGTAAAACCTATAACTAAAGCTATTAGTTTATTAGATCAAGTTTTAATAAAATCATCCCAAAAGCTATAATTGACAGGTAGCCTATTGATATTTAAAAAATAATTATCTAATTATTCTATAAATTACTATGTTAAGTTAAAAACTCTAGAGACTAGGTATTAATTAGATATTATTAATATATTATCATATTATTATGATATTAATTACTAGATATTTTACTTAGTTACTTCTACTCTATATCTAGATTAATATCTAAACTCTTCACTCTATATATAGATTTAACTATACATTCTACCTAATAACAGCATTTATACTAATACTAGCTTATAACTAATTAAAATAATAATAAAATTACCTATTATTATAAATAGTTATACTTCTAATTCTAATAGTTAACCCTATAGTAATAGAAGATCTTATAATAATAATCAGGGGCAACTTTGTTAAAACTAAAGCTTAATATATATAACTAAAAGTAATTATTAAGATTATAGAGTTAAGAGTTTTTTAAACTTCTTAATAACAAAACAAAATAAAATATATATATAAGTTAGGTATTTTATAATTTATTACTTTCTTATATCTTTTATAATAGAATAGAAATCTCTTTAAAGTCTATATAGCTACTTATAAAAAATATCTTCTAAAGTAAACATAAAAATACCTAAGGGAGGAGCTAATAGCTCGCTTTCTATTATAACTATTAGTAGATATATTACCCTCTAAAGTATAACTTTAGCCTTCTTACCCCCTTACTAACTACTATAGCTAGCCTCTAGTTAATCTAAAGCTAAACTCCTTATAGTTATAGTTAGTATACCTATCTTATATTAATCTTTTTATAAATAATAAATAACTAATAACTTCTTTTGTAATAACCTTATATCCTTATACCTTTATAGTTATATATAATTCGAATATCTCGAGATACTTAATTACTGCTAACTATAAGTATTCTATTTTAATATTTATTATAACTTTAATATTTATAATCTTAATATCTCTATTATAGACTAAGTTTTATTTAACTTGAAGATGAGACTTTATATTATTAATATAAAAGTTCTCTACTACTATTATAAGCTAACTTATAATTTCTATATAAGTATAATAAGATATAGCTTACTTCCATTAGTCAATAATCTTGATATATTAAATATAGCTAATATAGAAATAATATTTATATAGATATGGATACTCCTAGTATAGTTCGATAGCTTTTAAAATTCTTAAAATTATATTATTATAATATTCTAAAGTATCTAGTAATTAGTATTATAGTAGTATGATAATATTAGGGTATTATCTAATTAATATTCAACTTCTCAAGTTTTTAGTTTAATATAGTAACTTATAAGATAGCTAGATAATTTTGTTTTGAATATTTATAGGCTACTTATTAGTTATCGCTTTTGGGATTATTTTATTAAGATTTAATTTAATAAACTAATAGCTTTAGTTATAGGAGTTATAAGTAAGTATTATTATATTTATTTTATCTTTCTCTTCTTATAAATAGCTATATAGATTTTAAGGGGATTTTAAATCTATTATAAAACATATAGAGGAATAATAAGTTATAGAATACTTAGCTCTTATTAATATTCTATTTTATCTTATTTTTAAGAAATTTAAAAAGGTTCTTAATCTTATAGCCTTAGTAGTTACTTTTAATTAAATAAATTAAACTTTATTTTCAATGTGGTTCTTCCTATATAAAGTATTACTACAAGGTCTTCTATTACTATAGAATTAAGTATTAGAACTAGGAGTATAATTCTCTATAATAATAAGTAATTTTATTACTATTTTAACTAGTTATAAGTTAGTATTAATATAAATGCTATTTTTAGGTAAATGTTATAGTTAAATCTATATATAGTGTGCAAAGCTTAGATATTATTCTAAGTATAGAGCAAAAGTAACTAAATAGAAATACCTAATTATAATTATTATTATTAAAACTTTTACTTTATTAGAATAAATGTTAATGAAATTATTCTAAATTTTATGATTAATAAATAGCTTATAGATATTCAAAAGATTATTATCTAGCTAACTTATAATTTATTATATAAAACTAATAGTATTAGAGATTTAATATTAATTCAATGATATTCTAATATTAATATATTATGGGAGGGGCTGATGGCTTGCTTTCTACTACGACTATTAGTAGATATATTGCCTCCTGAAGTATAACTTTAGCCTTCTTACTCCCCTGGTAATTACTATAGCTAGCCTTTAGTTAATTTAAAGCTAAACCCTTTATAGCTATAGCAGCTAGTATACCCGCTCTATATCAACCTTTTTAATAATAAATAACTAATAACTCTTTTTATAATAACCTTATACTTTTATGTCTTTATACCTTTATAGTTATATATAATTCAAATATCTTAAGATATTTAATTGCTATTAATTATAAATATTCTATTTGAATATTTATTATAACTTTAATATCTATAACCTTAATATCTTCACTAAA
>AMCV02000012.1:1374494-1390017 GCA_000350065.2 Colletotrichum orbiculare MAFF 240422
CCCTAATATATATTAATTGAATATACTTTTAGTATATACTATATATCCTCTATAGAAATACTTCTTATAAACCTTATAGCTATAAATACTATTAATATATTGATTATATATAGTATAGGCTAATTACTATTAAAATATATAATATTAATAATAATCTCTATATTAAACCTATAATTATCTTTAAAACTAAACTTAAATTAATATATTATTTTACTATTTATTTAGTATTAGTAGTAACTNTTTTATGATTACTTTAATCTTATTAGTAGTTATAATTTAGTTTATTCTATTAAAAATATTATTTAGTTTTTAAATACTAAGGTAGTTAAATCTTTTGTATAATTACTATATTTCTATTTCTATAAAAAAGTTAATAGTTTTATTATAAAGATCTTTTTAGACTAAGAACTATAGGTATCTATTATATTTCTCTATAGATAATAATACTTCTTCTTACTTAATTCTATTATTAAGGTTATTAAGGTAGATTTAGAGTTAATTTATATTAGGAAAGCTAAGAAGAAATAGGATAGCTATAGGTATAATATTAAAGTTAATATTTGTAAAAAGTATAAGTACTTAAACTATACTAAAACTCATAATATTTTACTTATCTTTAAACCTCATATTTATTTTTAGGATAGTTTTATTAAGTTGAATATCAAGTATAATCTTCTAAAAAGCTTTTAATTATTATATATTTCTTATAAATAGTCTTCTTACTCTTATATTTAGGAGAATACTTTTAAATATAATTTTAGAGAATTTTGAAGCTAGGAAAATGTCTAGTTTAATTAGTATTATAAAATAGTAGTAAGTATAGTTCTAAAAGATTTCTATAAGTTTTTTTAGATTAATTATTCTATTTTTATTATTTATAGTTATAAAATAGATTACTATAAAGTTTTTATCTAATATCTTACTTATATTATTATATAATATCTCTGTAGTTATCTCTATTAGTATAGCCTTATTGAGATATATAGTAATCTCTACTACTAACTCTATGTTAATAATAAATACCTTCTTAAAGTATAGTACTACTACTTTATATTCCTTATTAATATACTTTATTAACTAATACTCTATTAATAGTTTTATATATATTTAATATTTGCTATATATATTTCTACTTTAAGGTTTCTTATAAAATAGCCTTAAGGTATTACTATTACCTAACTAATATAGAAATTAATATAGTTATTAGTAGTTGAAGTCTTAGTTATATTTTTAGCTATTATATATATAGTTGGCTAGGAATTAATTATAATCTATAATATAATTATTCTTTTATTTAGATTATTATTATTAGCTTCTGAGGATCTCTATAATCTATTCGTATAACTTATTGATAGTTAGTTTTATTTTATTAATAATATTATAAAAAGTATTAATTATATTATATATTTAGTATATAGTTATATATATCTTTATATTAACCTTCTCTTATAGATCTTAAAGGTTTAAATAGATATATCTAAATAGGTTAATCCTTATTACTATTATCTTAAATACTTTAATTATATTAGTATAACTATAATCTTTAGTAAATATTTTAAAGTTTATATTCTTCTATTCCCTATAGTAGTTATAATAAGCTATAGGAGTTTTAAATTTATCCCTAACTATAATAACTATTTAGGTAATTAAGAAGTTATTTTAGATTAATATAACTAATATTTTATAGTATATATGTACTTACTTAGTTAGTATATTATTAAATATTCTTCTTATAGAGTCTTATCTAATATTATAGCTGATATATTTAGTAATAAATATCTATATTTTATCCTTAAAGATATTATAGTTTTTATTTATATACTTATTATTTAATTAGTATATCTTACTAAATAATATCTTAACTTTCTTATAAGGTTAGCTAAAAATAATATACTATTTTAGGGATATCTAGTAGCTTCCCTTAAGATATATATAAAGCTTTAGGAATCTCTATAATCCTACTTACTATTATTCCTTCTAGTTAGAACTATTCTTTATAATAAGGTTTTATATAAGTATAATTATTTAGGTGTTTGGTTTAGCTAGCTATAGGTTTAGTATTAATATATTCCTATTAGTTAATATTAATAGTATTATTTATACTTAAGTTATTTCTACTTTTAAGCTTTTTAGTATAAAGGGTTATTATTTCTTAATAAGTATAAACCTTCTCATTTTTAAGAGTTATTTAATATACTTTAAATTCTTCTTAATCTTTTATCTTAAGTAGTAATATTCCTTCTAGTTAGCTTTAATATTCTCTACTATTTATTAAGTTAATATATCCTTATAGAGTATTTCTATTAGTTTCTCTTTTATAATTTTCTTATCTATAAATAAGTATATTCTTTTACTAATAAGGTAGTTCTTAAGTAATTATAATACTTTCCTTTCTATTATATTAAAGTATGTTTTTTTTAGTTTTAAAAGGTTTTTTAGTAAGTATTTTATAAATCTTTAAAATAGAGATCTTATTCTCTCTATACTTATATATAATAATAGATATATATATTGTTAATACTTATGTTTTTATTAGAGGGTATAGCTTATTCTCCTTATTATTTAGATATAAGCTTCTAATATATACTAATTAGTATTTTTATTGTAATTCGTTAGAATGCCTTCTTATACTTATTAATATAAGCTACTATATTCTAGTTATTTTATATTTCTCTTAGATTATTAATAAGGTCTAATAAGGAAGATATAATTTAGGGTAATAAGTTAGGAGAATATCTATAGTTAGTATAGTTTTATTATATCTTAATTATAAATATTTCTCTAAAAGTTATAGCTTTAGAGGTATATATATTTATTAGATAAATTACCCACTATTAAGTAGAAGTCTCCTTCTAGTAAAACTTTATATATATCTCTTAATTTAAACTTCTAATATTTTCTAATAATTTCTTAAAATAGATTTCTATCTAGTTATTATATTTCATAATATATCTAATAATATATATAGGATAATATTATTAGTTAGGATTAGGGAAGAAGTTATTATAATTATTAAGCTAATCGTTTTAGTATAATTATATATTATAACTATATAAATATATTACTAGTAGTAGATAGAAGTAATAGGAGATAGAAACTAAGTATTATAAGTTATTATTATATATAATAACTAGTAAATAAAGTAGTATTTCTTCTTAATATCCTATAGAAGATAGTTTTAGGAATAATAATTATTATACTTATTGTATCAATAGTAATATCTATTATATTAAATTAATATTTAGTAATCTTCTTTTATATTATCTCTTATATTTATCCTCCTTCTTTATACTTTAGGTCTTACTATTAATTATTAGGAGTTTTCTCCTTTTAATCTCTTTTTTTAGTAATTATATTTAGCTAGGTAGTAATACGTTTTAGTATCTATTAGTTCTTCTTATATTATGTAATAAGTAATATTTATTAGTCTTCTCGTATTATTAGTATACAAATAAATACTTAGGGAATACTTAGGGATAGAAATAGTAGATAATAATTTTATAATACTCTCAGCTTTAGTATTATTTATAATAATATTATAAACTTACTAGTTTTCTAGATACCTTTATAAAGTAACTATTATACTTATTTATAAAATATTTAAAAATAAATATTAGAAGTATTTCTATTGTTATTTTATTTTACTAATTTCTCTATATTGCTTCTTAAGATTCTTTTACTAAATAAAATAAAGTTTTTATTTTAAAATTCCTTTTCTTTTATTAGTTATAACCTGAATTCTATAGGTTAGATTAAACTTTCAATATTATTCCTCAAGTTGTTCTTATTAGGAGAGGGTTTATTATAATATTATAATTATTAAGTTAATTTCTTATTATCTCTCTATTTATTAAATATATATAAAATATTAGGAGATAGTAGTAAGGGATAGTAATTTACTATAGATCTTTTTCTCTTATTTATATTAATTTTATTATATTTATTATTATACTTTTTACCTTAAAGAGTTAGTAGGGACTTTAATTATTAATATATTATATAATAAATATAAATAATATTAAATTAATAAGTTATTATAAGTTTACTTTCTTTCCCTATTTTTACTATATAGGTTTCTAGAAGTTATATTAATATCTTAATATAATATATAGTTATAATAATTTTAAGTCTATTTATTTTTACTATTTAAGCTTCTAGAGACTTTCTTAAGAAGTATTATAATCTTATTTCTTCAGATTATTCCTTATTAATCTATAGTTAAATAGTAGTAAGTAGTACTAGTAGTAGTAAAATACTACTAATTAGTATTAGTTTATAATTAGTAAATGTTGTAATTAATTAATTATGTAAATAGTATGTAACTAGTTGTTTCTATTTATAATGTCTATATTTAGGTTATAGTGTGTATATATACTACGTACTATAGGGATAAATCTATATAATAATCCTTCTACTCTTATTAGCTTAAATAAGTGGGTCGACTGCTTAGTCACCTACTATTACGGTTTTAGCTACCTTAATACTATAGTTAACTTGATAATAATTATATATTATCTTAAGATATTAATATAACTTCTAGAAGCTTATATAGTTAAAATAAAAGAAGGTAAACTTATTACAACTTATTAACTTAATATTATTTATATTTATTATATAATAAACTAATACTTTAGATTTCTACTAATATATTAAATAAGAGTATAGTAATAAATATAATAAGATTAATATAAATAAGAGAGAAGTATTTATAGTAGATTACTATTTCTTACTACTATTTATTAATATTTTATATATATTTGATAAATAAAGATATAATAAGAGATCTACTTAATTATAATAAGATTATAATAAACTTTCTTCTACTAATAAAAACTTGAGAATTAGAAGTATCTAACTTTTAGAATTTAAATGATAATATTCAAATTAATTTAAATATTATACTAATAAGAAAATCTTTTTTTAAAAAGAAGGTTTTATTTTCTTCAATAAAGAAATCCTAAGAAGTAATATAGAAGAACTAGTAATACAAAATAATTATAAGTATTCTTAATACTTCTGCTAATATATTCCATAAAGAATTATAATACGTATTCTATAAAGATATTCAGAGGTTTAATAAGTTTATAATAATATAATAAACAATATAAAAACTAAACATATTATAAAACTATTATTTATTATTTATATTTCTAAGTATTCCCTAAATGTTTATTTATATATTAATAATTTAAAAGATTAATTAGTATTACTTATTAATAACATTAAAAAGGTAAAATAGATATTTAAATATATAGCTATTTACTTAAATATAGCGATTGTATATCTTGGACATTTAAAGAAGAAGATATTTGATAGTTAAAAGTAAAATTTAGAGTCTAAAGAAGAAGATGAATAATAAAAAACAATATAAGAGAAGAGTAATATATATTAATTAGATAAAATAGATATTTACTACTTATTTAATCAGTATAGTAGTTCTTATTCTGAAATCTACTTTCTATAAGATATTAAAAGAAAGTATAGTTTTATATATTAATAAGTATATATAATAATAACTCATAATATTTATTTTTTATTTCTTATTATTTCTACTTATTACTAGTAGTATAATTATATAGTTATAACTAAGTAGATTAGATCAATAACTATATTAAACTAACTTTAATTTTAGTTTTAACTAATTATATTATTCTATATATATTATTAAATATAATAAGTTTATTTTAAGAAATCTTTAAAAGTCCAAATTAGAAGATATATAGAGGGTTTTATTAGAAAAAGAGACTTCTACTTAGTAGTTATAATTTATCTAATAAGTATATATACTTCTAAAGTTATGATTCTTAGAGAAATACTTGTAATCAAAATATAGTAGAATTATACTGACTATAGATACTCTCTTAACTTATTACTTTAGATTATATCTTCTTTTTCTTTAGATCCTATTATTAATTCTAGAGAAATATAAAGCAACTGGAATATAATAGTTTATAATACTCAATCTAAAAAAGTATTCCAATAGAGTAGAATAAAAATACTCATTAGTATATTTTAGAAAGTTATATTTGAATGATAAAGAGAATAAATTACACTTTTTAATAGAAATATAAGGGTGAATAATGTATAAATTTATAATTATATATAAGTATAGAAAGAATAAAACCTCTATCTTAAAGGTTTATGAAATACTTATTAAAGGATTTTCTAAAACTAAAAAGAAGTATATTTTAATATAGTAGAAAGAAGAGTATTATAATTACTTAAGAATTACCTTATGAATAGAAGAATATATTTCCCTATAAGTAAAGAGATTATAAAGAAGAAATTAATAGAAATACTTAATAAAGAAATATTAATTTAATAAATAGAAAGAAATATTAGATTGAATCAAAAAGATGATTACTATTTGAGATAGAAGATTAAAAAGAATTTGAAATATATTATATACTTCCCAAAAGTCAGAAAGCTTATGTTTGTTATAAAATAATAATTTCTTATATTAAATAGCTTAGAAATAGCAATGACTCTAATATAAATAATAGTATTTATGTTAACTATTAGAAGCATATTAATATTAAACTTATAAGTAGTTAAATTGAATATTTAGATAATTCTATCTATATTATAAAGTTTTATTATAAAGAATAATTCTATTTAGAAAGAGTAATAATCAGAATTATAAAGACTTTTAAAATTCTATATATATTTTGAGGGAAGCTATTAGATATTTCTTAAGTAGTATACTATTTTTAGTTAATCTTATAAAAGAATTAAAGTATTATCTAGTAAGATATACTAATTAAATAGTAAATATATAAATAAAAACTATAATATTAAGAGGGGCTAATAGCTTACTTTCTATTATAACTATTAGTAGATATATTACTCTTTGAAGTATAACTTCAACTCTTCTATTTCCTTCCTAATTACTATAGCTAGCCCCTAGTTAATCTAAAGCTAAGCCCCTTATAACTATAACTAGTATATATACTTTATATCAACTTTTTCAGTAATAAATAACTAATAACTCCTTCTATAATAACCTTATATCTTTATACCCTATCATTTTTATACTTTAATAGTTATATATAATTTAAATATCTTAAGATATTTAATTATTACTAACTATAGGTATTCTATTTAAATATTTATTATAACTTGAAAATCTATAACTATTAGTTACGCTATATAGTGGGGTATATAGTAACTATACGTATTACTATATATATAGCAGTATACCCTCTATACCTTACTAGCAATAGGTATTAAATACCTAGTGCTAGCTATAGCTAATTATATAGTAATTAGTAAGTAATTACTATACTATAGATCTAGAGTCTTATATAGCGCTTTATATTATATAATATAGGAATAATAAGAATAAATAACTAGAATACTACTTTATACTTATATAATAAGATTATATATAATATATATTACCTTCTAGATAAACTAATACTAATTAGTAGTTAACCCTTCTATTATATTACTATACTATAGATTAATAAGACTTATTATAATAGAAGAAGTAATTATGAAAACCCTATATCTAAAGTCTATATTAGATGAAGGATTATAAGATTTATTACTTAGACGCCTTAGCTCCTCTCTACCTTAAGGAGAGAATAATTACCTCTATATACTTTATAGAAAGAGAAATATAGAAATTCTACTACTATTTTAAATACCTAGCTATTATATATTTCTATAATATCTTCAATAAGATAGGATATCTAGTTGAATATTATACTTTTAAAATACTTAAGAAGTATTATTATTAATATTAAATATATAGTACAACTTCTTTATACTTTTACTTTACTATCTATAGTAATATTGACTTCAACTTTAAGATTATTATTAATATTATTTATATTAATAGCTGTTTTATACTCTACATTATTAATACTACAATAGTATTAAATACTACTTGATTTTCTTGAAAACTTCTTAGTAAAAGTAATATAAGAAGCTCTTAAGGTGTATTAGATTGATATATACTAAAGCCCTCCTGATTTTATTACTACTAATATAAGTATAATATTTCAATCCGAAGACTTTAGATTAGAAGTAAAAATAATAGAATTAATAATCTATATTATTCTAATTAAAGCATATAATAGTATTAATAAGGTTGAATAATACTATATGCTCTTCTATTATATATATAAGATTTATTATAATAAGATACCTACTACTACTTAAGAAATATCTCTTTAAGTAGTATATAAAGTGATTAATAATACTACTAGGCTAAATAATCTTATACTTATTCTACTTATTTTCAGAATATATCTCTATATTACTAGAGATCCAGCTCTTTTTCTAGATATTATTATTTAAGCCTATATTATATATAAAGTATGATGAATAAATAATATGGTATATAGTCTGAATGTAGGTTGTTAAAAGATATGATCTATTCAAACTAGAATGAAGTACTTAAATATATATTCATAGAATAGTTAGACCTTATATAATCTCTATATAACTACCTAATAGACTTTATATTATACTTATTCTTATATACCCCCTTAGTAGTAGAGCTGCTAGAGATAACTTCATACTTTATAAACTATTCTAAATAGTATATTATTATAAATAGAAATAGGTAAATATTATTAAAATATACTTCAGAATATGCTTGAACAAAAGAAATTGTTTATTATAACAAACCTATTGTAATCTATTGTATATTTAACTATCTTTTATTTTATTTTTTAACAAGAATAACTAATTAGCTCCTTTTAAAATCATTATTTATTTAATTTTCAAGTATTATAAACAATCTTTTTATTATTCTTTTACTTACTAGTTTCTTTCTTCCTTACATATTAAGATTTTTCAATAGTTACCTTCTTATACTTATTAGTAATATATATTGACAAAATAGCTTCTATATATTAATTTTTAATATAATAATAATTTTTAATTATTACTGATATTTTAATTATAAGCTAGACCTCTTAAAGCTGAAGTAATTAATAATAATCTATTTAATGTTACTATTAACCTTTTGATATAGTTTAATCTAAATACTTTATTAAGTAATCCTATATTAGTTTTCTTATTATTTATCCTTAGGTTTAAAAGGATACTTACTAACTTTGATTTGAAAAATACTTGGAAATTATAATTTGAGGTTATATATAGTATTTTTCATCCTTATTTTAATATTAATAATACTTCTATTACTTAATATATTCTTTTGTATTCTTTCTAGGAGGTTTGTTTTATTTAATATTTTCTCTTGAATTATATATTTTTAATTAAATCTAAAATTATTATTTTTCTTTTATACTTCTTAGTATTAATACTTTTATTAACTTTATTAACTTTATTTATAACTATTTAATTTTTAAGATTTTAAGTTAGATTACTAATACTATAAGTATTTATCTAATTAAAGTAGATTTAACATTTGAATAATAATATAAAATTAAAGTATATTAATTTAAGTTATTTATTTAGTTATATTTTACTAAGTTTCTTAAGTTACTAGAGTATTTAATATTTTTACTTCTATTTTAAGTCTTTAAAATATTTAAGACTAGTAATATTCAGGTTAGTACTTTAAAGAAGATTACTATTATAATAAAGAAGCTAGTTAGAATTAAATATTCCTAAAGATATCTTAAGAAAATTCCTATTTTATTTCTACTTTCTAAAAATAAAAAAGATAATTTAATTAGTAATCTTTTAATTACTAAAGAGAAGTAAGAAGAGATTAACTTATTATTAGTAATATTAAGAATAAAGATGATAATATTAATAATCCTATTAAATATATGAAGAAGTATATTAAAACTATATTTAAATTTATAAGGAAATCTAATTAAATTAGAAATTAAGAGGCTTCTTCTAAAATAAATAATTTAAATACTAATTTGAGAATATTAAGTATTAACCAGCTAATTTAAATAAGAAGTCTATTATTACTAAGTATATTCTAATAAAATCTACTCCTTCTAAAAAGAATAATTCAGATAAAACTATAGAAAAATATAATACTTAATTCCTCAAGATAAAAATTATTAATAATATTTAACTTATTTAAACTATTTTCTACATTCTTTATTATTTAAACTTTATATTTTCTTATAGAAATTATTTTTATATTATTAGAATTAATAACTAAGATTTACCTTCTAACTATTATTATTAATATAAAACTAACTTAAAGAGTTCTTATATTCCTATTCCTAATAGAACTTATAAAATTTTTAAGAAGTTTCTTATGACTATCTAGATTTCTCATAATAATAAGATATATAATTTAGTTTGTATTTTAATTCTAAATCTAACTTTGTATAATTAAAGAATAAGAAGGTTAGTAAGGTGAAGAAGTTATTTTAATTTAAACTTTAATCTAATTAGTAGAAAGATTTCAAATTAGTTTTCCTTAAGAATAGAAGTATTTCTAAGTTTACTATTAGAACTCTAATTATTATAGAATTTATTGTTATCTAGCTATGTTAAATATTACTACTTATTTAGCTTTTTATTATTAATCCTATCTCTAGTATTATAGTTATTGTAACTAAATCTCCTATTAACTAAAGGTTTATATTTCAGCTGGTTATTAGAAGATTTAGAAACTAAAATTTTAAATTTTAAATAGTTTTTAATAGTTTTAAATGTTAGAGTTTTAATTTGAATATTTTAGTAATTAATTTTAATAGGTTTCTCCTATCTTTTAGATAGATATCTATTTTAATTCTTTTTTTAGAAGATTTAATTAACTCTTTATACTTTTCTAAGTTGATTCTTATATACTAATTATTATATCTTACCTATTTATTTAGAATTTTAAGTTTAAATAGTCTATTTTAAATTAGATATAAGTCTAGATAGAAAACTTTATTCTTTATAAATAACTTGAAGAATTCTACAATTTTCTAACTTTCTATATAAATATTATTAAAATACTTTATTAAATAGTCAGACTTTAGGAATCTAGATTACTTATATATATAATTTAAATAGTTAGGAATAATTCTAAAAGGCTTATTTATCTATTTTAATTAGTCTTAAGAGTATTACTTATAGATCTCTAAAGTTGAGAAGTATTTCAAATTATTCAAACTTTATTTAGGTAAGATTTTTTATAAGTCTATTTATTAGTATTATATCTATAGATATATAGATTATTTTAAAACTTCTTTCTAAATATTCTTAATATAACTATATTTATTAAATATCTTTATATTGAAGTCTAGTAGATAGATACTTATTATTTAAAATAATTAGTTTAATAGTTTAATAGTTATTATGATAGATTCTCTAAATATTTCTAAAGCTAAGTTTAGTATTTCGAAATAGTTTTTTTAATATTATAGCTTCTTTTAAAATATATTTAAAACTAAGAAGCTTTATTTTAATTATTAACATTATAATAATACTTTATTAAATAGTTTTCTATTAGATTAATCTTTTAAATAAAGTAATAATATAATTATAGTTTGATTTTTAAGTTTCTTTATAGTTTATAAAAGAAGTATTTCTAATAATTGGGAGTATTTAAAGTATTTTATTAATACTTTCTAAGTTTCTAAATTATAGTATTAGGAACTTTATCCTATAAAGATATTGAATTATATAGTTAATAGTATTTTGATATATTTAAGAAGGATTTATAAAATATCTTAAAAGTATAAAGTATATAAATAAGATATCTAGTTATATTATAATTAATATATAAAGAATTAAATCTATTTTTATCTAATATATATAAATCTCTTGAAGTATAATTTGATTACTATTTATAGTAAATAATACTACTAGAAGTAGTATTATAAATATTAGTCTATATTTGAAATTGAAATATTTTGCAAATTTAATAATATATATATTGTAAACTAAGTAAATCTTCTAATATTATGAATCTCTTATTATTTGAATTCTTAAGAAGTACTAAATAGAACCCTACTCCTTAAGTTTATAAGTATACTTTATATTTATAATAAACTTAAGAGTATTTTTAACTACCTTATAGTATAAGAGAAGAATATTATTCATATAAAAAAAGATATAGATATTTGAATTCTTATTTTTAAATAGATAAAGTTCTTCTAAATATAGTAAAAAACTTAATAATTTAAGAATAGTATAAAAAGCTTTATATTAAAAAAAAAGGTATATCTTAAAACCTATAAAAAGCTTATTTAAGCTTTATATATTTCCCTATAACCTTGAATCTATCTAGTAGTTTGACTATTTCTTAGAAGTTTATTAGAATCCCTTATAATATTTAGAAATATATTAATAATATTAAATTATAAGATTTTAAGGTTAAAATATATTGTAATTGCTATAGGTATCTGAAACATTTAGATAGCTAGTATTACCATATATATAATTTATAATAGATTGACTAATTATATATCTCTATCTATATAAATCTTTATTTAATATCATTCTAAATAACTATTTATATCTATTTTATAAATAAAGATTTATTTAAGAGAAAGGAGTTTAGTTTTAGTATCCTAGTAATCTATTTCTTACTAAGTATCCTTCTCTTTTAGCTTTATAATTTTAACTCTTACTATTTTAATAAAGGACTTTTATAGTAGTTCTAATAAATTAGTAATATTTATTTAAGTTTTTAATAGTATAAATAGTTAATTAATATATATTTAAATCTTAGTAGAAGGATGTTTCTTCTTTAATATTCTATTTTAAATAATAAGGAATATTATTAAAAGGTTGAGACTATTTTTATTAAATCCTTATTACTAATTAGATAAATAAGTATTTATAAAACTATTTTACTTATATTTTATTAAATATAAAATACTACTATTATATTTTTTTAAAAGTATTATATAGTTGTTAATATTAATTTCCAGCTAAAGTTACTATTATTATTTATTCTTATATTATTAACTTATTTCTTAGGTAGTTAAACTTACTATCTTAATTAGTTGAAATTTAAAGCTATATTTTAGTTTTCCCTAAGTTAGCTAAATAGAAGTCCTAAGGTATTTACTTTTATACTTATTTAAAATAGGTATTCTTTTTAGTTAGCTGGATTCTTAATTTTAAGTATATTATCTAGTTTTCTAGTTATTAGTATTTTTTTTAAATCTTAATTATTACTGAGAATTACTTCTTCTAGCTAAAATTAATTAGAATTTTAAACTAGTCCTAATAGTTCAAATATTAGTTTAAATATAATTAAATCCTTCTTATTAATCTTTAAGACTAACTTTAAACTTAGTTTAATATCTTAAGTTATTTTTAGTATTAATAAGATAGTTAGTAGAAGAAAAGCCTTTTTATTAAGTAGTCTTACTATTTTAAAATTTCTAAGTATTTTAAGAATAAGATTTTTATCTTTTTTAATAATTAATTTAATTAGTAGTTTTATAATTCTTTTCTAAATACCTTATATGAATCTTATTTTAAGTAGAATTTTATCTTATTAAATTTAATATTTTAAATAATAATAACTTTCTAGAAGATAAAAATCTAGATTTTATAGAAATTATAAATATTTAGAATATAGCTTACTAAATATTTAATATATCCCTTAAGTTTAACTTTAAATAATTTTCTTATAATATTTTATTTATAGTATTTCTTAAGTAGATATACTTTATATCTATAAGTATAATCCTATCCTTGATGAGATTATAAGTCCTAATAAAAACTTAAAGTATACTTTAGTACTTACTAATAAAAATACTATTTGAATTAGGTTTCTTTAATTTTTATAATAATCTCTAGTTATTTTAATTATTTAGAGATATATTATATAGTATAACTACTACTTGAATTAATTCTACTTAGAGTTTAAGTAGTAGTCTTATAACTTCTTATATTTCTATTCTTTAAGTAATTAGTTCTTTTCTAATATACTTATTTACTCTAACTAGCTTTTCAAAATAAGAAGGAGATAACTCTAGATTAATTTCTTACTTTATTACTTATATTTAATAACTAGTTTCTCTATTAATTACTATTATAGCTTTTTTGATATCTTATTGAATCTTATATATTAAAAGATCTCTCTACTATTTTACTTAACTTTTAAATATTTTCAATATTTAAAAAATTGAATTATAGGTTTTATTGAGTAATATAAATATAAAAGAAAAACCTGAAAATTTATCTTTAATAATAAATATTTAGGAATTACCTAGAAAAGCCTTAGGAAAATTGAATAGATTTTAAATAATATAGTAAAATAGGTAAACTAAGTATAATTCTAAAGTTTATCTAGAGATAATTTATTAAGAGTAGGTTTTTATATAATAAGAATAATCTAGTTACCTTAGTTTTATAATTTTTACCTCCTAAGTATTAAAAACTAAATACTTAAGAATATTCTATCTAAAGTATCCTACTTAAAAGTATTATATATAAGTATTATTTAATTATATTTCTAAATAAGCTATCTTTAAGTAAAATCAAGAGAATAATATACTTAGAGATTTTATAATAATATTTAAATTATTTAAATAGATAATAAAATAGTTTGAAACTAGCTTATATTTAATAAATACAAGGTTATACGTTTTAAATAACTATCTTATAATAATAGATTAATTAATTAAGCTGAATCTAAGAATATAATTAAAATTTATATATTAGTTTTTAGTTTTATTGAGAAGTAGAGTTTCTAAAATAATATTAATATAAAAGTCTTTAAATATAGGTTATGCTATTTGATATTAAGTCTAGTATATTCTTCCTATTTAAACTATTAAAAATATTCTTAATTATTTATTTGTTTTATCTAATTATAAGAAAGTTAGTTAAACTATATTAAACTATATCTATCTTATTATTTAACTGAAAAGATTCCTTTTTGAAGAAGTCTATTAAGTTAGTAATATAGACTACTCTATAGCTATTAAATATTATACTTACTAAAAATAAAAAGAATTCTTAAATAATTAAAAAGATTTTAAGGGGGATTTTAATTAACTTTTTCAAAAGGGAGGGATTAATATTAATATATATTAAGTTAGAAGGGTAATAATTATTACTATTTAACTTATTACCTAAAAGAGTTATTTTAACTTTTAAAACGTCTAAAGGTATCTCTTTAGTTTTATTAGTATATTTTTTAGAGTTTAGCTATTCTTTTGTAACTAATTTCTAGTAGAAAATGTAGAATTCTAGAATATTCACTTTATTTATAATACTATTTTAAGTAGTAACTATTATCTGAATATATACGAATCTAATATATAAGTTTATAATAGTATATTTAATATATTTATAGTGTTTTAGAAGGTATAAGTAGCTTTTAAAATTATATAGGTATTTCAGTTTTAATTGAGATATTTTATCTAACTTTCTTAGAAGAATAACTAATATAGATAGTATTTTACTATAGGTTTTTATCAAGATTTTATTAATATAAGATAAAATAGAAAAGATCTTTCTATATTTTGTTAAATTATAAATATTAAAATTTAGAATTTTTCTCTTAATAATATTTTAATATTACGTTGTAGTTTAACTAGGTAAAATATATTAATTAAATACTTAAAGTTACTTTTTAATACTAAGAATTCCTTAGACTTTAGGAATTTTATATATAATTATT
>AMCV02000012.1:1401040-1427872 GCA_000350065.2 Colletotrichum orbiculare MAFF 240422
GCTTTTACTATTTTCAGATAAATAATTTAATATCTAGAGATATTAATAATATTAATAATAGTTTATATTCTTTTTATAAGTATTTTATTTAACTAGGTATTTTAAGGAGAAGTATATTAAAGTTAATATTATAATATTCTAATTATTATATAAGTAAAAAGAGATCTTTAAAATCCATTAGATTAATAACAGAAATAACTTTATCAATAATATAACTAAGGGATCTAATAATTGATCTTTAGAAGGATTTATAATAATAAATAAAATAATAATATAGATAGAAAGATAGATTATAAAACTTATTAATAGTAATAAGAAGAAGAGAAAAAAGCAAAAGAAAGTATACATAATAATAAGAAGAAAGTAATAGAGAGAGAGAGAGAGGTATTAAATAAGAAGTATATTTTATAGAGAAATACTATTTATAATATTTTTGCGGTTTTGGTATAACCAAAAGGATTTGAATAACTAGAGGCGATTTTGTGTTGTTTTTGCGTTTTATGCTGTTTTTACGTTATATACTACTTTTGCGTTTTATACTGCTTTTGCGTTTTATACTACTTTTGTATTTCATACTACTTTTGCATTTTATACTAGTTTTAGTATTTAATATACTTCAGCTATAAATGAGAATTTTATTAGTATTAAGTTAGATATAGAATTAAAATAGCTAAGACTATAGTAGTAAGTAATTAAATAATTAATCTACTTATTTAAACTAATAAGAATAGATGGATTATTATATAGATTTATCCCTATAATATGTAGTATATATATATATATATATATATTATAATTTAGATTTAAATATTACGTATAGAAATAACTATTTATATACTATCTACATAATTCATTAATTATAATGTTTACTAGTAGTAAGCTAGTAGATATAGAAG
Source organism: Colletotrichum orbiculare MAFF 240422 (assembly GCA_000350065.2). Lineage (NCBI taxonomy): Eukaryota > Fungi > Ascomycota > Sordariomycetes > Glomerellales > Glomerellaceae > Colletotrichum > Colletotrichum orbiculare. The sequence goes on from AMCV02000012.1 coordinate 1,401,937, forward strand.
TATGACAGCAGGAGGTTATTATAGAAGGAGTTATTAATAGATCAAATAGAGATATATTATATATTTGATAGTTAGAAATATAAGGACTCTAAAGATATCTCTTAAAAATCATACTTTTATATTAAAAGAAGTTTGTTATATTTTATAATTAAAAGTTAATTTAATATTTTAAAGTAAATTTAATACTATAAGAATGATATTAATAGTCTAAGAAAGACCTATGCTATATAATATAGAAAAGAATGTTCATTTTTAATAATAAGATTTAAGAAAAATAAGTTATATAAATTTAATATTTTTTTATGAAAGAATATTATTCTTTTTGGTATTGTATTATAAAGTAATTTCATTTCAATATGACTATTTAGATTCTATTGATATAAATATTACAAATAGTTTTAGAAAATAATATTTCAAATTTATCTTATAGTATAGATAAAACAAATATTCTTTCTATTTATACAATCTATATTAAAAAAGCTTTACTAATAATATTAATAAAATTGATAAAGCTTGAAATAAAGTCTTTAATATTTAGATTATTTTGTTTTAAATTTATATAAACGTATAATTCTTATAATAATTAATAGATTGAATAAATTTATTCTATTCATTAATAAATTAACGAGATTTACTTAAAGATGTTTATCAAAAGTTGAATTAGCTGAAGAAGTTTCAAAGATCTTCCTCAAATTCAAAGCATTAGTAAATAATGATAATAATAGTAAGAGACAAATAAAAGAATTTAATATTAATAGAAGTAATAAACTTATTAATAAAAAAATGAAAGATACCTATTCTTATTCTAGTATTATCTATAATATTAAACGTCTTTATACTTATGAGTCTAATAGTTCAATAGAAAGAGTAATAAAAGTCTAATTAGTAAAATTAGAATTCTAATTTATTATCTATATTTACCTTATTATTTATTAATAATTACTTTGATAACATATATATATATTAGAACTCTTTATAATTCTACAAATTTTAGAACTCTTTACAAATTAAGAAATAAAATAAAGCTTAACATTAATAATATTAAAATATAGAATAACTTCTATTATTATAAAAATAAAGACTTTGATATTATCAATTTATATATAAGAGTAGAGTATTATGATAATACAAATATATCTAATGCAAGTATAAATATATGTATTCATAATATATCACATATAATAGCTAATATATATATTTGTATTTGTAATGTTTAAAACTCTAATATTTTACAAATATAAACATATAGAATATAATTATACTATTTGTAATATAACATACTAAATTAAGACTATTAATATCAATTATATAATTAATACGATAAATAGAGTAAATTCTAATAAATAAAAAACTGTTATAGTTTAAAGAATACAATTATATTAGAATAAAGAAATCTAATATCAAAATATTATTAAAATATAGTAGTTTGAACATCAGTAATTTAGGAAATATAATATACTATTAATTTCAATACTAAAGATAATACTATCTATAAAAAATAAGAGATTTACTAATTAAATAGTTTATTTTAATCTTTTTATATATTGTTAAAAATATAATATATATTATACATACTCTAAATATGATCATATGTATTTGTAAAATAATATGAATACAAATGCTTTTAGACTATTTTATTACAAATATAAATATGTATATTGGGTAAAACTTGTAATATATTATAAATATATATAATGTATTTGTATTTGGACAACATGATATATAATGTAATATGTATTTGTAATATATTATATTTTATTTCGAAATATTCTATATAAGAGTTTATAAAGAAATTATTATAACTTATAGAAATAATGTTTATAAAATTTGGAATTTCAATTAAAAGAGAGTTATATTGTTTAGAGATATACAAATCCCAGAAAACAGTTTTTATACTTTAGAAAAAGAGTTATTTTAATATATTGATTTAGAAGATAATTCAAATAATTATAAGTTTAATAAACTGAATAATAATCATATTTTAAATCTAGATAATTCTATTTCTAGCATAAGTTATAAGAATAATAACAATAATGACTCTTTCATAAATCCTACTACTGAAGTTCAAGAAATAACTGGAACAAATCTAAAAGAAGATTTAAATATTAGAATAACTAAGAATAATAAAATGTTAGAGTTAAATTTAGAAAATAATAATATTCAGAGAAAGTCCAATCTATATATTACTTCACTTAATATATTAGATAAAGCCAAAAAAGACTATAAAAGTTATGAAGAGGACGCCCTATTCACTATTTCAAACTATTCTAATTTAAATAGTCACATAAAATTATATAAAAATACTAATTAAAAAATTAAACTTCTTATATTTTATTAATTAATAAGGTAGAAGAACCTACCTCTTTTATTTAAACATTTAAATCCCCTGAATATAGAAACTAGATTCTAGCTATAATAAAAGAAATAGAATAAATAAAATTCATAAATAGTAAGAAAATAATACTTCTATCTACTATTCATATTAGAAATACTAATATTCTAAGTGGTAGATAGATTTATAAGTTAGAAATGAAAAAACATATAATTAAAGAAACTATATTTAAAGCTAGATAGGTAATGTAAAGCTATAATTAATATTTAGATTTTATTTATTTAGAAACTTTTAGTATTACCTATAAGCTGAAAGATGAGAAATATATAATAATTCTTTCTATTGACTTAGGATGGATTTTAATATAATATATTATTAATATAATATTTAATTATATTAATATTAATAAATCTATATATATTTATCTATCAACTAGGTTTTGTTTTAATACGAAGAAAAATACTTTAAAATTTAATCTAAATATAAATATAAATACTTCTAAACCCTACTTGACGTAGTAGTTTAACGTCTAGCTGGCTTTTACTATTTTATAGTAAGAATAGTAAGTTTGAATCCTATAGCAAACAACTGCAACTAGTAGCCTCATACTTTCCAATTATATAAACTAAGTATAGTAACTACTACTAACTATTAGCTACTACTATTAGCTATTAATAACTAGTAACTATTAATAGCTAGTAATAAGTATTACTAGCTAGCTAGTATTAATATTATATACTATAATCCTTTAAAGAAGTAATTATAATAGATATAGGCTTATACTTTCCCTTTATAATATATCTCTTATATTTATTAGTAATTATTTTAACTAACTATATTTACTACCTAAAGTTTCTTCTATTTAAATAGTTCCTTAGTACTAGTAGTATCTATAGGGTTTATAAAGTAAGAGCTAACTACTAGGTATAGCTTCTTTTAAAGGGTTCCTAAGAGGTATATGATTAAATAGATCAAAGACTTTCAATACAACTAAATATTATAAATACTTCTAAAAATAATAAAGTTATACTTTTATTTATTTATTAGACAGGAGGGGCTAATAGCTTACTCTTTACTACGACTATTAGTAGATATATTACCACCTAAAGTATAACTTCAGCCTTCTTACCCCCCTACTAACTACTATAACTAGCTCCTAATTAATCTAAAGCTAAACTTCTCGCGGCTATAGCTAGTATATCTACCCTATATTAACTTTGTTAATAATAAATAACTAACAACTCTTTCTATAATAACTTTATACCCTTATACCTTTATATCTTTATAGCTATTAATATATAATTTAAATATCTCGAGATATTCAATTACTATTAATTATAAGTATTCTATTTAAATATTTATTATAACCTTAATATCTATAACCTTAATATCCTTATTATAAACTAAGTTCTATTTACTCTTAAGATAAAACTTTATACTATTAATATAAAAGTTCTCTACTATTAATATAAGCTAACTTATAATTTCTATATAAGTATAATAAGACTTAGCTTATTCTTATTAGTAAATAATCTTAATATATTAATTAAGTATAACTAATATATAAATAATACTTATATAGATATAGATACTTCTAGTATAGCTAGATAGCCTTTAAAACTTCTATAATTATATTACTATAATATTCTAAAATATCTAGTAACTAGTATTATAGTAGTATATTAATATTAGAATATTATCTAATTAATACCTAGTTCCTAATATTATTAGCTTAATATAGTAAGTTATAAGTTAATTAGATAATATTCTTTTAAATATCTATAGGTTATTTATTAATTATAGTATTTAGAATAATTTTATTAAAGCCTATTTTAATAAAGTAATAGTTTTAATTATAATAGTTATAGCTAGATATTTCTATACTTATTCTATAGTATTCTCTTTATAAATAGCTATATAGATTTTAAAGAGATTTTAGTTCTATTGTGAAAGATATAGAAGAATAATAGATTATAGAATACCTAGCTCTTAATACTTTATTTTATTCTATCTTTAAGAAGTTTATAAAAATTCTCAACTTTACAACCTTAGTAATTACTTTTAGTTATATATATTAAGCCTTAGTTTTAATAAGGCTCTCTTTATATAGATTATTACTATAAGATCTTCTATTACTATAGGGTTAAATATGAGAACTAGAAGTATAATTATCTATAATAATAGGTAATTTCATTATTATTTAAACTAGTTATAAGCTAGTATTAATATAAATACTATTATTAGGTAAAATCTATAGTTAAATCTATATATAGGGTGTAGAGCTTAGATATCATTCTAGGTATAGAGCAAAAGTAACTAAATAATTAAATTTGTTTATTAGATAGAGCATTATATAGTCTAAAATAAAGTTTTTAATTCTAATATAATTCCCTGAAACATATTCTTTATTTAATAAGACTTATTATTTCTCTTTATAATAAAGTGGTTTTTATTATAAATAAAAAACCCTATATAGCTACTTTATCTTACTATATAGATAATATATTACTAGCGATTAATAATTAAAGATTAGTTAATTATAGAGTTTTACGTTTTCAGACCCCCGCCTGGTAGGTAGTCTTATACAACGCTTAGTAAATAATCTCTATAATAGGAAAACACCTAGTTGTATACTATAGCCTGTATGTGTCTCTGTAGGTAAATGTAGTTAATAGGACCTAGTAGTGTGGCTAATAGCTAATTATATATATACTTCTTTAAACTATTAAATAAAAATCTAGAACTTAAGAGAACTTTCTATCTTTCTTAATAATAACTTATTGATAAACTAAAAGGAAATAAATAGTTTTTATTAATTAAAATAAATATACTGAGAATATTGTTAAGAAATATAAAAAAGAAACTATTAATAAATTTAAAACTTCTATACATAATAATCCCAAGTTACTTAAAGTTAAAAATAAAGCTTTAAAATCTAATTTTTTAAGTTTTAATACGAAATAATAGCTTTATTATATTTAGGTCTAAAAATAAAACTTAATATTACTTTTATAGTAGTAGCTTATTCTCAATCTACTTATAATCTAACTAAAAATATTTTTAGCTTTCAATCATATAAAGGGTTATTTAAATAGTAAGACAAAATATGGATTTGCTTATAATTATAAAGATATATCTTCTATTAAGAGTATTATAAAATATATTAATTCAAATTATATAAGAGATCTAAATTATAGACAATCTACTTCTTCTTATATTTTCTATTTAAAAAGAAATAGTAATATTATGAATTATTCTATTATAAAAAAGAAAATAGTAGTTCTATCTATCTATAAAGTTAAATATATAGTTTTATTAGAAACTTGTTCAAAGTAATTTATTTATATTATAATCATAATTATATAAATTTGAAATTAGAATAATTTAAGGTTAAAAGACTAAAGGCTTTTATAAATAGTTTTATAGTAAAAAAGCTAATTAAAAATCCTAAATTCTATAAAATAGTCGAATATATAAATATAAGAAATTATTTTATAAAAGATTTTATTGAAAACAAAATATCTTTATTTATTATATAAATATAGAAAATATTATCATTAATATTTTAACTAAGCTTTTAGGCTTGGTAAAATTAAAGCAAAGTTTATCTAAACTTTAAGAAAAAATATTTAAAAGGTTTTTCTTTTTTTACTTCTTATAGGTTTTAGGTCTTATAACTTTATATAATTCTTTCTCTATTTACTTTTTATTAAGTTTTATATCTCTTTATATAAATAAGCAATATATTAGTAAAATCTATCTTATAGGGGAATATTAGATTTATTCTAATATATAAAGAACTTCTATTACTATTATTCTAATAGAAGTAATAAGAAGTTCTATAATATCTCTATATGAATAAATTATATAAAGATCGCTTTATAAATATATAATTGATTTACTTTTTAAATCCTAGTAGTTTTTAAGTAAATAAGGTAAATGTATAGAAGTTTATTCTTTTATAGAATATTAGAAGTAGTTTAAACTATATATATTATTATAAAAATAATACTCTATATATTATATCTATAGTGATTAATACATTATAGTTATATTATAAGTTGCATTCTATTTTAACTTATATTTTATAGTTAGAATATATAATATACTATAGTTATAGTAATTTATATCTTATATTAAAGTATATATACTTTAGTTATAACGCCTTATATATTATAATTATAGTAGCTTATATATTATAGCTATAGTCGGAATACTAGTAGTATAGCTAGAGTTCTAAAATAAACCTTCTATATAAGAACTTTAATATCGCTCTAAGTAATAGTTAGAAATAGTTAATTATACTATCAATCGAATTACTATTTCTCCCCCTATTTAACTATCATTATTATAAGTAATTTAAATAAGTCCTCATATTGAGAGAACTACTTTTATCATATTACATTTCTATTAATTTCACGGTTATCTATAGTAGTAACTTAACTGTCGATTTACTTTTTTATTTATATATTCTAACAATATATAGTTATTATATATTTTATAGTACAGTATAACTAATAGTTTTAAACTTCTTAATAAGGGGTTTTTCTTCTTAAGTAATATTACTTTTCAATTCTCTACTAATACTAAGTATAATAATCCTATTAGGAGTAATGTAATATTAAAAGCTTATTAAATAAATTTCAGTAGGCCTTTTGCTTTATATAGAGAACACTTAGTATCCGGCTAGGACTGGTACCCAACCTATCTTATACTAACTTCTATAGTTATAGTTACTTTAAGTCTTTAAATTAGTATAATATCTCTAACCTTAGGTTATCTTAGCCTTTCTAACTATTACCTGATAACTATAATAGATTTTAATATATCTATTTTTCTAGAATAAAGTAATATCTAATAAACTACTTCTAATATATACTAAAAGTATTTAGAATTACTATTAAATACCCTACTTCTAAATACTAGATTCTTTTTTATTCTTTTAATTCTATACTTCTTAATTATACTAATAGCTTTATCTACTAGTAATATTTCGAAGCTAAACTTAATTATAATTATTTTAAGAGGGTTAGGAAGAGTAATAAAGTTATTTTTATATAATATTAATCTATTTGAGCTTTTATAAAAATAGCTGTGGTTTCTATAATTATTAATAGCTTTAATAAGATTAATATTAAAATTAAAATTATAGTGGTTGAGTATAGTGATAGTAGCTAGGGTTATTCTTATTATTATTATTATTATTATTATTATTATTATTATTATTATTATTATTATTATTATTATTATTATTATTATTATTATTATTATTATTATTATTATTATTATTATTATTATTATTATTAGTAGTAGTAGTATTATTATAAGATAAACAAAGGACTAGTCTGTTATCTGTTGCTCTCTTTTATCTATGAGGCTAGTATTATTAAGATATACTGGTAGTAGTATTAGTAGCTAGCTAGTATGAGTTGTTATTATAAAAACTACTATATAGAGACTATTATACAGCTTATAGTGATTTCTGGTTAAGGTTAGGTTTAAACTAAATGTTATACCACTAGGTCCTTTTTACTATATTTACTTATGAAAATATATATACGCTATAGTATATTACTAGTTTTTTTTCTATTATAGAGATTTTATACTAAGCATTATATAAAGCTACCTACTAAGTAGGAGGCTAAATATATAACATACTATTAAATAAACTTTAGTAGATAAAATCTAATTATTTATAATAAGTATAGTCATATCAATATCACTAGTAGTATAATAAGAGAATTATAAGAATGTCTCTATAATCTTAGATTTGTTAGTCTTATTATTATCTTTATTATTATTATTAGTAGATAATAGTAAACTAGAGGTATATATATTATTAAATATAGTAAAATTGGATTTATAAAGGGTAAGCTGATTACTAATAACAGTAGTAAAAAGTTTGAATATATTTTACGAAGAATAAGTAGTAAGAAAATAATAAAACTTATTTTAAAATCAGAATAGGTTTATAATAATAGAAGTTTGAATACCATAAAGTACTAAGGAGTAATAAAGTAAATTGAACAAATAAATCAGTTACTATTCTGGAATAATAGTAAGATTACTATTGTACTGATAGGTAAATTATATAGTAGATAGTTAAGTACCTCTTCTTTAGATTTTAGAATATTAAATTATTTAAGTAATTAGGAATAATGATAAAGTAAATATATAATACATTTATAGTAGTAAAAGATATAATATCTCGATATTTATATATAGAAAATATTTCTTAGATGAGAGAATATTATAGGTTAAGCTTTTTCTAATATAGGGGTTATAAATAATGCCGCCTATATACTACTATTTTACTAAGACTTTAGTAAAAATATAGAGTAACTTACTTTCATATTTAGAATTTAAAGTATTTCGCTTGAGTATTTAGTGAAACGATAGCTTAGTTCTGGGTTACCTAAGTAGTTTTATATAATTTAAATAGAACCCAAAAAATAAAGTTTAATATTAATAGTAAGTATATAATATAAGAATTATTTATACTATACTATTTCTATTTACTCTTTATATAAAAGAGATATTCTAGTAGATCATTATTAATAATATAGAATAGCTTCTCTATATTAAGATAAAGTAAAGGTAAATAGTTAAAGTAAAATATATAATTACTAGGTTTAAAGTATAAAATCTTTTATTAGTAACTTCTTTATTATGATAAATAAATATTTAAAGAATAGTAGGAATAATAGTAGTATAATATAATATTATAGAATATATAGTATATTAATAATAGAAACAGAGAGAAAAAGGGGGAGAAAGAAGTAATGAGCTAGGAACAAATAGTAATATAATATAAAAGAGTATTGGAAAGATAAATATAGTAAACTAAAACTTCCGACGATAAAGATATATAGAAGAAATAGATAATATTTACTAAATCTACAGTGAAATAATATAAGAGATTATGATAAAATTCGAAAAGATTATTTATATTAGACGAATACTATAAATGTTAAAAGAATTGATATATTACTAGGATAATAATAAATATATTTATAAGTAAATAACAGATAAGAACTTAATAATAATAATAGTAAAAATCAATTATATTATCTATACTGTGAAGGATTATTCAAACCAATAATAGTTCTATAGTAGAATAATTATTAGTATTAATAGAAGTATCATATATAATATATGATTAGTATTGTTCTATAGGTTTCATAATAAGTATTAAGAAATATATAGTTAAAACTTTAAAAACTGAACTTTTTAGAAGTAGGGATAGTTATAAAAATATATTAATAGAACTATATAATACACTTAACTATTAGTTAATTATAACTACCGAAATACTAGAAAAAGCTTTTAGGTAATAATTATAATTTATATCTTTAAATAATAGTTTATTTAGTTATATAAATTATATTTATATATCTTAACGTTTCTTACTTGAAGCTTCTAGTTATATTCTTCTAGAATTATTAGAATTAGAATTATAATTATATATAATAATAAGCAATTCTACTACTATTTTAACTAGTTATAAACTAGTATTAATATAAATACTACTATTGTTTAGAACTTATAGTTAAATCTATATATAGAACTAAGAGGTTATCTACTGTTCTAATTATAGAATAAAAGTAACTAATTCTGATATTTCTCTTTTTATATATAACTATATAATTCTTAAAAGAATTTCAATTTGATTATCAAGAATATAGAAAAGTAATAAGTTATAAAACACCTGATTCTTTAAATTATATTTTATCTTATGTTTAAGAAATCTTAAAAAGTTAATATCTCTATAATTTTAATCCTAAAATCTAGCTATATATCTTCAGCTTTAAGTTTAACAACAGTTTCTTTAACTACTATTATAAAGTTTTCTATTATAATAGAATTAAATATCAAAAATAGAGATATAATTACTTAGAGTAATAAATAATCTTATTATTATACCAACTAGTTATAAGTTGATATTAGTATACTTTTTACTATTAGATAGAGCTTAAAATTAAATCTATATATATTTGTTTACTTCTACTCTATTTTCAAAATACTATCTAAAGCTTTTACCCTATATAAAGGTTTAACTATATACTTTACTCAATAGTAGTATTTATACGAATACTAACTTACGAGTACTTAAATTAGTAAGAAAATTACCTATTATTATAGATAATTATACTTCTAATTCTAATATCTAACTTTATAATAATAGAAGACTCTATAGTAATACTTAGAGAAAGCTTTATAAGAGCTAGAGCTTAATATATATAGCTAAAAATAACTATTAAGATTATAGAGTTAAGAACGGTTTTAAATCTCTTGAAGATGGGATAAGTAGTATATTTATAAAAGCTAAGTATTCTATAACTTATTATTCTTCTATATCTATACTTTTACAATAAATTTCGAATCTGTCTAGAATCTATATCACTATTTATAAAGAGAGAATTATAAGATAAATATCAAAATGTTCACCTATAACTCCTATTACTAAAGCTATTGGTTTATTAAATTAAGCTTCAATAAAATTATTTTAAAAGCTATAATCAAAAAGTAATATATAGATATTTAAAAACTAATTATCTAATAAACCCATAAGTTACTATACTAAACTAGCACTCTAAGAGACTAAATATTAATTAGAAAATACTTTACTATTAATATATTATTATAGTACTAACTACTAGATAGCTAAGAATATTATTATAATACAATTATAGGGGTTTTAAAAACTATTGGATTATATTAGAAATCTCTATACTTATATAAGCATTATTTATAGTCTAGCTATATTTAATATATTGCGATTATTTACTAATAAGAATAAGCTGAGTTCTATTATACTTATATGGAAACTATAGGTTAATTTATATTAATAATAGAAAACTTTCGTATTGATAGTGTAAAATCTTATTTTATAAGTAAGTTTTAGTAAAGATATCAAAGTTATAGATATAAAGATTGTAATAAATATTCAAACAGATGACTTATAGTTTATAGTGATTAAATATCTCGAGATATTGAGATTATATATAGTTATAAAACTATAAAGATATAAAAGTATAAAGTTACTAAAGAAAAGAGTTATTAATTACTTATTATTAAAAAGGTTAATATGGAGTAATTATACCAACTACTAAAGCTATAAGGAATTCAACTCTATATTAAATAAAAGCTAGTTATAGTAATTAGTAAGGGGGTAGGAAAACTAAATCTATACTTTGGGAAGTAATATATCTACTAATAGTTAAAGTAGAGAACGAGCTATTAGATCCTTCCTAAATCTATTAATATAATGGAGGCTTAGATATTATTTAAAATATAGAATAAGTATATATAAATGAATTTTATTCTTTTTAATTTTATAACTAAAATAGAATTTCTTTTTATATTATAAAGTCTTAGTTTATCCTATAGAATTAATATTACTCCTATATAATAAAGCTTATTTTAAAATAATAAATTCATTTAAGAAGGACCGATATCTCACTCTCTAGTAAAAGTATCAGTATATATATTACCTCCTTATGAAATTAAATTCATACTAAATAATAAGATCTCTTAATAGATGTATACTATACTTTGAAATTATTTATTTTTATTTTTCTCCTCATTTAACTATAGTTTTATATCTATATTTAAACTTCATACTATTAGGATATCTTCTACTCTAATAGTTAAAACTAATATATAAGAGTTCTAATAGCCTCTTAATACCCCCTTTCTCTATTGTAATTTAATATAATCTCCTTTCTTAGAAATCCTATCTTTAAACTTTAGTTATTAAGATATTAGTAAAAATTATACTAATATTTATTTCTCCTTTTAATATCTCTCTTTAATTAAAACCTAAATATTCTTTCTAAATTCTATATCTCAACTTCTTAATATTGAAATCTAATTAATATTTACTTCTTAAGATATATTCTGATTATAATTATATTATAATTAACCTAACGCTTTTATACAATATAATTAGTTTCTTATTATTATAGAAATATTAAAAAACATTCTTCCTTACTCCTAGCTATAGAAACTTTATATTTATTATAATGATAATTTCTTAACTCTTATAATAATTATTTTTAACTTCTCCTAGTAGTAATTTATAAGTCTCTTATTCCTATTAATTTTATAGAATATTAATTTTACTAATTAGGCTTATATATACTTTATAATTCTTCTAGCACTAAAGACTAATATAATTCTCCTAATTATTCTTATTGTCCCCCTTAGTAATTTATGAATAAGTTCTGTATTATTAACTTTATTATTTTCTATTCCAGAAAAAGTCTTGCTTATGTTCAATAAAAAAGTCTTTTTTAGTATTTAAATCTTCAATTTTATATATGAACTACTATTATATTCTTCTTTATTAATAACTTTATTTCTAAATTATTAAAAATAATAGTAATGATAATTATCATATTCACTCTTATTACTCTTATTACTCTTATTATTCTTATTCTTACTCTTCTATTCCTACTTATTCTTAGTCTTATTCCTACTTCAAAGGAAGTCACTATTTTAAAAAGAGAAATTATTAGATTATTATATATCTTTTATACTTTAGTAACTTATCATAATAATAATAATAATAATTTATATACTTTATTCCCTACTGCTACTATTTCTATTTTAGAGTTATTTGAAAGCTATCTTATTATACTTTATTACCCTTTTTCTATTATAAAACTATTAGTATATTTCTATTTTTTCTCTTTTCTTATTCTTACTAATTATGTTAAATATTAATAATGACTGTTCTTATTATACTACTATATATAGCAAGAAATATATTTTAATATACTTTTATCTTTCTTCTTATAAACTACTTTTATAATTATAAAGTATACTCTGATATCTTCTTAAATTACTTATATTATTACTCTTATAATTCTTATTATATACTATATGTTTTTCATAATTCCTTATCCAAGGTTAATTCTATTACTATTTCTAATAATATTAAAATAAGATTCTTATATTACTATCTCTTAATACTCTCTTATTAATTATAAATATAAGAAAATCTTAAGAAAGGTTTAAATTATAGTTTAAAAAGCCTTTCAAATTAAAACGTCTAATCTTAATAAGTTCAATATTAAATATAAAGCTAAAAAAAAAGGAAGTAGAATAACTAGTTTATAAGTATTAGTTTGTAATTATTAAAACTATAATTACTACTACTTTATAATATACCTATTTCTCAAATAGAAATATAAGCTCTATTACTATTCTTTAATAAACTTAAGAGGTATAAACTTATTAACAGGTATAAACTTATACTATTAAAATATAAACTATCATTCTTATAAGTTTCTAAAATACTTTTGTAAAATAATTTTTAACTTATTCTTATATTAGAAAGATCTTTTTATTCCTCTAATACCCCCCTCATAATTCCTACTTATCAATACTATCTTTTTAATATCTTAATAGCCTTAATTTATATTATCTAACATTTAAAATCTCCAAGTAACCTAATAATAATGATAATAATAAAAGAAATAATAGAAATAGAAATAGTTATATTTAAAGAGTAATAATGATAATACTAAGTAATTTAATATTTCCTTATTCCCCCCTTGATATTTTATATATTTCCTCTTTTTAGAAATATATTATTACTTTTAAATTTGATTATATTTCTTCTTTAGTCTTTAGTTTAATATAAATTTCGCAACTCTATTTTACCAATAACTTAAATATTTTACTCCTTATATAACTTATCAATAATTCTTAGGAAACCTTCTTTATATTTTAATTTAATTCTATTAATATGTTTTACTAAAATTTCTATTAATCTTCCTCTGTTTTATATTCTTTCTATCTAAAGAAATACTAATAGTCTTTCTATAATTCTTTAAAGTTTATTATATAGAGAGAGGCTAATAGCTCGGTTTCTACTATAACCATTAGTAAATATATTACCCCTTAAAATGTAACTGTAGCCTCTCTATTCTTTTACTAACTATTATAGCTAGCTCCTAGCTAACTTAAAATTAAACCTCTTATAGTTATAATTAGTATACTTACTCTATATTAACCATTTTAATAATAGATAACTAATAACTCCTTTTGTAATAACCTTATATTTTGATATCTTTATACTCTTGAAGCTATTAATATATAATTCAAATATCTTAAGATATTTAATTATTACTAACTATAAGTATTCTATTTCAATATTTATTACAACCTTAATATCCATAGCTTTAATATCTTTATGATAAACTAGACTCTACCTATTTCTATGATAAGGCTTTATACTATTAATATAAAGCTCTCTATTATTAATATAAACTAAGTTATAATCTCTAGATAAGTATAATAAGACTTAGCCTACTTTTATTAATGAATAATCTTAATATATCAATTAGATATAATATAATTACTTTTACTCTATATTTAAAATAATATCTAAACTCTTTACGCTATATATAGATTTAATTATAAATTTCATATAATAATAGTATTTATAATAATACCAACATATAACTAGTTAAAATAGTAATGAAATTACCTATTATTATAGATAATTATATTTATAGTTCTAATATTTAACCTTATAGTAATAGAAGACTTTATAATAATAGTTAAGAAGAATCTTATTAAGACTAAAGCTTAATATATATAGTAAAAAGTAGTTATTGAAATTTCAAAATTAAGAGTTTTTATAAACTTCTTTAAATAGAATATAATAAAATATTTATAAAAACTAGGTATTTTATAATTTATTATTCTTATATATGATTTATATTAAAACTAGACCCTTTTTAAAATCTATATAGTTATTTATAAGAAGAATATTATAAAATAAGTATAGAAGTGCTTAATTATAATTATTATAATTGAAGCTATGATTTTATGAAATGGACTTTAATAACATTATCTTGAATATTATAATTAATAAGTAGCCTATAGATATTTAAAAATATATTATTTAATTAACTTATAACTTACTATATTAAACTTTTAATATTAAACACTAAGTATTAATTAGATAATATTCTAATATTAATATAATACTATAATACTTATTATTAGATACTTTAGAATATTATAATAATATAATTATAGAAGCTTTTAAGACTATCTAATTATATTAGAAATATCTATGTCTATATAAATCTTATTTATGTATTAACAATATTTAATTAATATATTAAGGTTTCTTATTAATAAGAATGAGTTAAGTCTTATTGTATTTCTATAGAAATTATAAGTTACTTTATATTAGTAATAGAGAACTTTTATATTAGTAGTATTAAGTCTCGTTTTAGGGGTAGGTAAGATTTAGTTGAATAGAGTACTTATAATTAGTAGTAATTAAATATCTCGAGATATTCAAAGTATATATAGCTATAAAGATATAAGAGTATAAGGGCGTAAGGTTATTATAGAAAGAGTTATTAGTTACTTATTATTTATAAAAAGGTTAGTATAGAATAAGTATACTAATTATAACTATAAGAAGTTTAACTTAAAATTAACTAGGGGTTAACTATAGTAGTTAGTAGAGAGGTAGAAGAGCTAAAGTTATACTTTAGGAGGTAATATATCTACTAATAGTTGTAGTAGAGAGTAAGCTATTAGCTCCTCCCTAATTAAATATAATTAATATATACAAAATACTTATATAGATATAAATACTCTTAATATAACTAGATAACTTTTGAAACCTCTAGAATTATATTATTATAATAGTTTAAGATATCTAGTAATCAGTATTATAATAGTATATTAATATTAAAGTATTATTTAGTTAAGAGAGGGGCTAATAGCTTACTTTCTACTATAACTATTAGTAGATATATTACCCCCTAAAGTATAACTTTAGCCCTCCTACCTCCCTCCTAATTACTATAGCTAGCTTCTAGTTAATCTAAGGCTAAACCTTTTATAACTATATACTAGAGGTAATAATAGCCGCTAGCTAGGCTACTACTTAGTTATATATAAAGAAGGGCATTTAGGCTATAATAGCTAGGATCTTAGTTTAAGGAATTAGATTTAAATATATTAACAATTTTATACTTATATGAAGACCTCCTATATAGATCTATTACTTAGTTATTAAACTATCCCTAATATATATAAATCTCTATTTATCTTTAGGAGTTCTAACTAAGAGGTTATAAAGGGGTAATTAATATAATAAAAATAGGGATTTCAACTTATACAGTATTAATAAAACTACTATAAGAAATTATAGTATCAAGGTTATTATAAGAGAGATACTAGTATAGTTCTAATGTAATAGATATAAAGATTTTAATAATATATAGTCTTTATATAGTAATATTAATAAGGCTATAGTATTAGAGCTATTAAGAGAAGCTTATAAGAGGGGTATAAGTATAGTATTATAATAAAACTATTATAATAAGCTATAGTTAGGCTATTATAAGAAGTATACTAAAGGGGTACTAATATAGTATTAGTATAGTAGTATAGAGATTTTGATATATATAGTATTGATAAAACTATTATAAGAAGTATTCGTGTAATACTAATATAGTAGTATAGAGATTTCAATATATATAGTATTACTATAAGGCTATTACTATAAAGCTATTACTAATAAAACTACTATAATAGGCTACTAATATTAAAACTATTAAGAAACTAAGATACTATAAGAGGAATAGTAGTATATAAACGAATATTTATAGATATAGAGATTTCAGTATATATAGTCTCCGTGAGGCTATAGTAATAAGACTAAGTAGAAGTGTATTAAGTAAGGAGATATTTTAAGGTCTTTAAGGTAGCTACTTTAGGGTAGTTATTTCAAAAGTAGCATGAGGGTATATAAGAGGCATATATTATATAGCTATATATAGCTATAAATAAGAATTACTAAGGAGTACTAGGGGTTACTTCTAGTAATATCGCGAGCGGGTAGTAAGTAATATATTATAAATATGGTAGATATAATATCTTTATAACTAAGGGTAAGGAAGAAGTCTTTCTAGTATCCTTATACTTAAAATAGCTAGGGGGTAATTAAAATATAACTATAATTAGAATATATCTAAGAAGCTAATATTAGTTAAAACTACTAGTATTAAGAGGTTAGATATAAAGCCTAGAAAAGACTTTTAAATTCTAACTAAAAGAGAAATATTAGAAAGTTACTATTTCTAATATCCTATAGTTAACTATAAAAATATTAAAACTACCAAGGTTTTAAAGTTGTAGACTTTGAAGTTATAAAGGCGTAAGAGATAATATAAAAGAGATCTAGTAGAGTATTATTAAATATATAGCTATTTAAAGCTATAAAGATATAGCTATTAAGGAGGGAGATAATAGTTACTATAAGGCTATAAGGCTATAAATACTATAGGGATAAATATTATATTACTTATAATATAATAGTTAAAGTAGCTATATAGTAGTTAATATAGCTGATATAGTATAGAGAAAACTACAGACTTTATAATTTTGAGTATGAGGATTACTAGAGAAGTAGTAGTAATAGCAATAATATAACTTCAAGCTTTATAAAGAAATTATCAGAAGAATAGTAGTAATAGTAATAGTATAGCTTTAAGTCTTATAAAGAGATTATTAGAATAGTAGTAGTAATAGTAATAGTATATAGTATAGCTTTAAGCCTTATAAAGAGATCATTAGAGGAGTAGTAGTATAGCTATAGTAATAATATCAACAGTAGTATATAAGAGGCTATATTCATAAGAAGTTATAGTAATAAGAGGTTTTAGTAACAAGAAGTTTTAATAATAAGAAGCTATTATAATAAGAAGCTATAGTATAGCTCCAAGCAAGAGGGGGATCATCAGAGAAGTAGTAGTATAGCTATAATAGTAGTATTAATAATAGCATATAAGAAGTTATATCAACAAAGAGGTCAGTAGCTTATAAGAAGTTATATTAATAAGAGGCTATGATAATGAGAGGCTATAGTATAAGTTTTAACGAGAAGGGCATTACTAGAAAGCTAGTAGTATATAAGAAGCTATAGTAGTAAGAGGCTATATTAATAAAAGCGATATATAAAAAGCTATATCAATAAATAAGAGATAAAAGGCTATAATAGTAAGAAACTAGTAATATATAAGAGGCTTTAGTATATAAGAAGCTAGTAGTATATAAGGAACTTTTAAGTAACTCTATAAATAGTACTATTCTTCTTACTATAGGGGTAGAAGTTTAATAAGAATACTAGGGGTCTAGTAAATATATAAGGAATAGTAGAGGGCTAGTAAGAAAGCTAAGATATATATATTATAAAGATAAGGAGTTTGAAATCTAGGAATAACTTTATTAAGTAATAAGACTATAAAGATATAATCTATAAGAAGGGGGAATATATTAGGATATACTAGTAGCCCCTAGTTAAGCTACTATTTAGTTATATATAAAGAAAAATATTTAGGTTAAAATAGCTTAGGTTTTAGTTTAAAAAGTTAGATTCGAATATATTAATAACTTTATACTTATGCAAAAGCCCCCTATATAGATCTATTATTTAGTTATTAAACTGTTCCTAATACTATAGTTAGTAGCTGGTATACCTACTTTATATTAACCCTTTTAATAATAAATAACTAATAACTACTTTTATAATAACCTTACGCCCTTACACTTTCATAGCTATATATAAGTCAAATATCTTAAGATATTTAATTACTACTAACTATGAGTACTCTATTTAAATATTTATTATAACCTTAATATTTATAACTTTAATATTCTTACTAAACTTTATATTTCCTTAAGATAAGACTTTGTACTACTAATATGAAAATTCTCTATTATTAATATAAATTAATTTATACTTTCTATATAAATATAATAAGACTCAGCCTATTCTTATTAATATATAATCTTAATATATTAATTAAGTACAATTAATATATAAGTAATATTTATACAAATATAGATATTTCTAATATAGTTTAATAGTTTTTAAAATCTTTATAATTCTATTATTATAATATTCTAAAATATCTAATAATTAAGACTACAATAATATACTAATATCAAGATACTATCTGATGAACAATTAGTCTTCGAAATCTTTAGTTCAATATAGTAACTTATAGGATAGTTAGATAATTATTTTTCAGTAGTTATATTAAAGGTTTTTAATCTATTTAAAGTTATTTACCTCTTGGGAACCCTTTAAAGGAAGCTACACCTAGTAGTTAGCTTTTACCTTATAAATCCTATAGATACTACTAGTACTAAGGAACTATTTAAATCGAAGAAACCTTAAGTAATAAATATAATTAGTTTATATAATAGCTGACAAATAGAAGATATTTATATACTTATATCTATTATAATTATTGTTTAAAGATTGCAATTAGTTATATAATACTAATACTAACTAGCTAGTAATACTTATTACTAGCTATTAATAATTACTAGCTATTAATAACTACTAGTAAGAGTTTATAGCTAGTAGTAACTACTATACTTAGTTTATATAACTAGAAGGTATATAGCTATTAGTTATAGTTGCCTACTATAGGATTTAAACCTATTATTCTTACTATAAAATAGTAAAAGCTAGCTAGACGTTAAACTACTATATCAAGTGGGAGAGATAATTATTCTTTAAATATTTATAAGCTACTTGTTAATTGTAACTTGTAAGATAGTTTTATTAAAACTTAATTTAATAAACTAATAGTTTTAATTATAAGGATTATAAATAAATATTATTCTACTAAAAATATATCTTTCTAATTATAAATAGCTATATAGATTCTAAAAGGATTTTAAGTTTATTATAAAAGATATATAAGAGTAATAGATTATAAAATACCTAGTTTTTATAAATACTCTATTTTAATCTATCTTTGAGAAGTGTTAAAAAATTCTTTACTTTATACCTTTCATAATAACCTTTAGCTACATATATTAAGTTTTAGCTTTAATAAGATTCTCTCTATATAAATTATTATTATAAGGTTTTCTATTACTATAAAGTTAAATCTTAGAACTAGAAGTATAATTATCTATAGTAATAAGTAATTTCATTACTATTTCTACTAGTTGTAAGCTAGTATTAGTATGAATATTATTATTAAGTAAGATTTATAGTTAAATCTATATATAGGATAAAAAGGTTAGATACTACTCTAAGTATAGATCAAAAGTAACTGAGTATTATCTAATTAATACTTAATTCCTAATATTATTAGCTTAAAATAATAAATTATAAGTTAACTAGATGATATTCTTTTAAATATCTATTAATTATCTATTAATTATAATATCTACAATAGTTTTGTTAAAGTTTATTTTAATAGAATAATAGTTTTGATTATAATAAATATAATTAGATATTTCTATACTTGTTCTATAAGACTCTTTTTATAAATTACTATATAGAGTTTAAGAAGATTCTGATTCTATTATAAAAGATATAGAGAAATGATCAATTATAAAATATCTAGTTCTTATAAGTATTCTATTTTATTCTATCTCTAAGAAGTTTAAAAAAACTCTTAATTCTATAACTTTAATAGTTACTTTTAATTATATATATCAAGTGTTAATTATAATGAAATTCTTTCTAATTATTACTATAAGGTTTTCTATTACTATAGAGTTGAATATTAAAACTAGAAGTATAATTATTTATAATAATAAGTAATTTCATTATTATTTTAACTAGTTATAAGTTAGTATTAACATAAATACTATTATTAAAAAAATTTATAGTTGAATCTATATATAGGGTAAAAAGCTTAGATACTATTCTAAGTACAAGGTAAAAATAACTAAATAATTTCTCATAAAATTAATTTTATATATACTTTCTCCCAAGTCTATCATAAAGACTACTAGAAATATGAATAGATTATTTCTCTATTTTTCCAATCATAATAAGAATAAAATATTATAAGTCCTATACTTTTTATTTAAATTAAACTTAAATACTCAACTCCTATCAAATACTTATATTGTTCTCCATGATTCTAAATATTTATTGAATAGCTTTTTAATTAATGAATTTTATTAAATATTCTTAGTAGATAGTGATATATAATTACTAACTTTAAAATCCAATTACGTTTTTCTCTTATTATATTATTTAATATATCTTTTATTTACTTCTTTTAATAAAACCTTTAATTACTATTAATATAATTAGAAATATCTTCTATTATCCCCTACTATAAGAATTACTTAAGGTTTAATATCTTTTAGACAATTATTATAAAGTTCTCTTAGTAACTAAACTTATAAGATATCTATTGATATAATTATAATAATACTATAGATTAAAGTATTACAAATAAATTTAACTCAAAGTAACTATTTTATCTAATTATCTTAATTAAAGTTAGCTACTACTCTTAAGAAGTATTCTACATTCTAATTTAACTATTCTATTTACCTATTAACTTATGAATAATATATTATACTTAGTTTCCTCTTAATAACTAGTCGGTAAATAATAAGAATCTAAAATTTACTTATAAATAGTAATCCTCTATTAAATATAATAATTTGAGAAACTCTATACTTAAGGAAGTGTTATTTATAAGGAAGGCTACTAAGTTATTTATTATTCGAGACTTTCTGATTGTTAAATAGAATATATACTTTATAAACTAATTAGTTATTACTAATATATTATGATAATTTCTTTCTAAATATCCAATTAACTTAAATAACTTAATTATTAAATCTATACTAATATATTACTAGAAACTAATAAGAATTAATAGAAGTATTAATTTATTGTGTAAGAAGTAGTATTAAGGTTTTACTTATTAATATGTTATATATTGTGATATATATTCTAGAGAAGAGCTAATAGCTCGCTCTCTATTACAACTATTAGTAGATATATTACCTCTTAAAGTATGACGTTAGCCTTCTTACCCCCCCTACTAACTATTATACCTAGCTTCTAGTTAATATAAAGTTAAACTAGTTCTAATTATAGCTAGCATACTTATTTATATTAACTTTGTTAATATTGAATAAATAATAATCCTTTTTATAATAACCTTACACTTTTATACCCTTATATCCTTATACTTTTATAACTACTAATATATAATTCGAATATTTTGAGATATTGAATTACTACTAGCTATAAGTAATTTATTTAAACATTTGTTATAATCTTAATATCTACAACTTTAATATTCCTTAGACTAAATCTTTCTTACTTCTAAAATAAGACTTTGTATTATTAATATAAACTAACTCATAATTTCTATATAAGTATAATAGGATTCAGCCTACTCTTATTAATTAATAATCTTAATATTCTAAATATAACTATAATATAAATAATATATATTCCTATTTGATATAGTAGTTTAATATTTAGCTAGCTTTTACTATTTTATAGTAAGAGTAGTAGGTTTGAATCCTATAGTAGATAACTATAACTAGTATTCCTACTAGTTATATAAACTAAGTATAATAACTACTACTAGCTATTAGTTCTTACTAATAGCTATAAAATAGCTAGTAACTATTAATAGCTAGTAATAAGTACTACTAGCTAGCTACTATTAGTAACATATAACTTACTATAATCCTTAAAAGAATAATTATAATAAATAGGCCTATACCTTCTTTTTATAATATATTTATCCTATTTATTAGATATTATATTAACTAGCTATATTTACTACCTAAGGCTTCCTCTATTTAAATAGTTCCTTAGTACTAATACTATCTATAGGGTTTATAAAGTAAGAACTAACTATTAAGTATAGCTTCTTTTAAAAAGTTCCTCAGAAGTATGTGATTTTAAATAGATTAAAGACTTTCAATACAACTATATACTATTAATAAATAATACTTATATAGATATAAATACTTCTAATATAACTAAATAGCTTTAAAAACTCCTATAATTATATTATTATAATACTCTAAAGTATCTAGTAATTAGTAATATAATGAAGTATTAGTATTATAATAAAGTATTAGTATTATAATAAAGTATTAATATTAGAATACTATCTAATTAACATCTAATTTCTAATATTACTAATTTAATATAATAACTTATAGAATAACTAGACAATTCTCTTTTCAATATCAATAGACTATCTATTAATTATAAAATAAAAAGTTATTCTATTAAAACCTAATCTAATATATTAATAGCTTTAGTTATAATAATTATAATTAGATATTTCTATACTTATTTTATAATTATCTTTCTATTAGTAGCTATATAGATTTCAAAGATATTTTACCTTTATTATACAAATTATAGAAGAATAATAAATTATAGAAGACCTAGTTCTTATAAGTATTCTATTTTATTCTACTTTTTAGAAGTTTATAAAAGTTCTTAACCTTATAACCTTAGTAGTTACTTTTATTTATAAATATTAAGTTTTAACTTTAATAAAGCTCTCCTTAATTATTTTTATAAACTCTTCATATTACTCTAAGGTTAAATATTAGAACTAGGGGTATAATTATCTATAATAATAAGTAATTTTATTATCATTTCAACTAATTATAAGCTGGTATTAGTATAAATACTATTATTAGGTAAACCCTATAGTTAAATCTATATATAGGGTAAAGAGCTGAGATATTAGTCTAAATATAAAATAAAAGTAACTAAGTAATATATAATTTATAATATTCTTCTCTATAACTTTCTATTAATATATTTAATCCAATTTCTTACGTATTCTAATAATCTCTAAATAGTCTTCTTAAGGTTTACTATAAAATACTATTAATAAAGTTAACTTAAAGTTAATATCCATCTAAAATAATTAATTTACTTTAGAATCCTATTCTTCGTTTTATATTAATAAACGAATTATTACCTTTTTAGTATAACTTCTTTCTTTTCTCAATAGTCATCTCTTTCCATATTTATCAGATTTCTTCTTTTAATATTTCTTCTAATTTCTATAGAATAATATTTTTTGAACTTACTATTAATCTTTAGTTTTTAAAAAGTATTACTATTATTCTATCTAGAAACTAACTTAAGAAATCTTCTAAAGTAATATTTTTAATTTCTTAAGGCTTTCTTTCTATAAATTAATAATCTAACTATTTCATTAGACTATTTATAAAGTCTTACTTCTTTAGCTAATAGTTAATAATATATTTCAATTATTATATATCTTAAAGATATCTTATCTAATAATTATTAAAATAAAGCTTTACTACTAAATACTAACAGTTTAAATAATTAGTAATAAAAAGTAGTTTCATATTGGAAATATAGAAGGTGATATTTCTATATAAATACTATTTTATAGATTACTAGTAAGTTAGCTTCTAATATATTATATTTTAACTCTATTATATTTAACTTCTATAAGAAATAAACTAATAATTACTACTATATTTCTTCTAGTTGAATAATTACTATTCTTATAGTAAAACTAGCAATATCTATTCCTATATAAATTAGAAAGATTAGATTAAAGTATTATAAAATAGATATTTAAGTAAATATCTTCTTTAAATCTTTAAAACTTTCAATTATCTTAAAAGTTATTATATTCTCTCCTATTAGGAATAACACGCTTAAGAGGTAGAGTTTGTACTAGCTAAACCTCAGGCGCTAGTACTATCTCTATAAACCTCGCCTTATTTAGACTACTTAAAATAGAGCTTTATATAATATATATAGCTATATTTAGTTATATATAATATATATTAGATTTTACCCCCTAATTATATATAATAATTAAGAGTCTTATAGTACTAAAGAACTATTAGGCTAAATATATATATCATAATAATTTAATATATTTTGAATATTAAGATATCTCTTAAAATATTTTTCTTTTAGTTTTTAAAAGAGCTAATTAATAGTTAATTTAATATAATACTTTTCAAATAGAAGCTAAAACTTATAACTTATAAGACTATCTCAATCTTAAGATAACTACTTATTAAAGTTTCTTTTAAAGACTTCTTAAAAAGTTATTCTTAAGCGATTTTTTAAAAACTAAGAAATATTAATAAACTATTAAAATATCTAAATTAGGTATTCTCAAAAGCTTAATTCTTATTAGGATAAATTATAAAGAAGATTAATAACTTCTTATAGATATTACTAAAGAAGTTTATATAAGGAATATTATAGACTTTATAGAAAAAGATCTAAAGGTTTATATAGCTTTCTATAGTTTCTATATTTTAAAAGCTTGAGAATATTAATATAATTAGTTAAACTAAATTTATATAATAACTCAGATTTTTAGATATATAAATAAAATATTTTAATATTCATATTATTATATAGAAGAAGATATAGTAATATAAGCTACTAACTTCTATAATTACTTTAGTATTATAAATAACTTACACTTTTAAAATACTACTTTAATATATTATAAAATATTTTAATCTTTTAGATTTAAATATCTAATTATAAGAATAATAATTGAAATATAACTTTAAAAGTAGTAAGATATTATATATAAAGCTTAAATAGTTAATTATACTCTTTTTCTTATTAGAATATTTTAGATTTATAATTTTATGATTTCATTAGCCTTCTTACTAATTAAATTCTCTATATAGAACTATATATTTATAATTTAAAACTATTTAAACTTTATACTTTTAAATAAAGTTATTTTAACTATTATAGAAGTAATTTAATATCTTTCTAAAGTTTTTCTA